>JAVTVY010027756.1:0-107890 GCA_036873755.1 Hanleya hanleyi
TAAGTTCAGGTGACTAACTTTTAAATTGTGTGCTAACTCCTTATATTTTATTTATCGTTCTTTTATGTTGTATATTTTATGTTATGTTTTATTTAACTCGACCTGCACAAAAAGAGGTTTGCACCTATTGTAGTCATCGAGTTTTAAGATAAAGATCATCTATCTATCTATCTATATGTATGGGTGTGTATGTACGATGTATTTTGGGCCCAGGTTCCACATGCGATATGTGCACAAGGTGTAATGGCATCAAAATTAATGTACTGAAAAAAATAATAGATGCACGTCTATGTTGCAGTATGGACGACAGAGTATCTTCGATTTCTGCGACTATTAATATGTTTTTCTGTGTGAGTGGACCACACAGCATGTGTACAACAATATATTTTTCTGGTACTGTTTTAGGTTAGTTTTTGCTGATATTCTATTTTTCGAAGAACTGCTGATAATACTGTATTGTCTTTTACGAGAGCAGTTAACCTTTAATCAAGGCAGTGTGTATACGTATACGGAATTCCACGTTGTATAGTAACCATTGTCTATTGACTGCTGTTGAACTGTTAATGTTACTGCACATCTTCAGGTGTTTAAATGGTGTGTCATGTTGTTATATTGACATTTGTATACAGTACATGTTGGAAGTGACTCGTTAGATCCAGGGTATAATATATAGCTATGTGGTCAATTATGACAGATAAGCAAATTAATTGTAAAGCGAGAAAACGACCACATTTCGGCTTATGTGTGTCTATAATGCGTTTGAGTGTGTTAGTGTGTGTGTTGTCTTAGTGTAAAGACGAATAGGGATTCTACTTGAACTGTTCATCTTATTACATCCGAAGTTGTACCTTTCAAATTCGTATTAGCCTTTAATTCACTATCTCTGCATTGATTAAACAAAATGTTTTGTAAATAAATAAATAAATAAATAAATAAATATCCATTGGTCAGTCAAGTTGTATTCACTTCAAATGTATTGCTTTATATGGATGATGCCGTTAGCATAGTCCAATGAATTGTCAAGGATTAGCATATAAAAATAGGGAGAAGTTTTCAACTGTTTCGAAAAGAAAATGCTAGTATTATCAGATTGCAAGATTATGACATAAAAAGAGACTGACCACGAAACCTAGCCAAGAGCTTTTTCGTCTAAATCTCGTGTTGTTATAATACATATAAATAACAATTTTGTAATGTAATGTAGATACTGACAAACATCACAATAAAATTATTATAGACAGGACATTTTATGTGCCTCTAACCTTAGCCATTTGTGAGGCTCAAATTCCGACAAATCATCATTTTACGATATCCTTACCTTGTTTTAGTCTAGTCAGGAACATCTCGCTATTTCAATCTATTTCGCATTTGACCGGCTTATTGATTCTGTACATCAATAATTTCTGAAACTTCAGTATGTTTTGTGGACCAGGCTTCCTCCGATTTGGGTTCTGCGTATCACGTTGGGCCACCGGTTCTCTTCAGACCACCGAAGTAACGCAACGTTGAACTCGGTCTATACTTGGATGGGTGACCGGGAGCTGTACTGGCTGGGCTGATCAGTGTCCAAGATAATAGGAACTGTGGACACTCTCGTGTTCTGGCACATGCAGTCACCGTCGTTATATGAGCGAAAAATGTTGAAAACGACGTTAAATCCCACTCACTCCTCCGATCTGTATATGCTAATGTTAATCTTATGAGAGCCGTATGTCAGTTCAATACAGACGGGAACAGCCAGCTGTGACACGGGGTTGTCTGTGACAATACATGGAGACAGAGACAGCAGGCAAGAACGGATTTCTTCGTTGTAATAGTCCCGATATATTCAATGTACCAAACTGACGCACAGATCTGACCAACCATCAATAACATTGAAATGTAGATTTACGCATTCGAAAATCGCAAAATTGTTCGCTATATAAAAACAAACGAGGAATATTCTGTTTTAATAAGCGTGAAAATCATAATGACGTTCTTGGAGAAAACCTACAACTTTGTTTATTTTTATTTACTAGATTCACCAAGTATAGTTATTACAGTAATTGAAAATAGAATAATGTAGTTGTGAAATATATTCGTATTATAGAAATTACTTTGTGTTACAATTAGTTAGTTATCGGCGGAAATAAATGTCAATGGGACTTGTTCTATCCCTGTGTAAATATGGAACACAATTTTATTAAGCTACAATTGGCAGGTGACATAGGAAAACTGAGTCAGTGACCAAAGGCACACTGTGGTAGGACTTCTGTATCTATGTTTCCAGCTTGGATTTGAAAGGAATGATTAATTTATCTGTTTCATCATCGAGGGTAGATTGTTCCATTCCCGGGGTCCTGATGTTTTTTGTTATGGTGTAATAACGATAAAATATGTAGTTGGTACAGATGCGCTTCTAGTGTTATGTTGAAGCATGTTTGATCGACCAATGTAATATATTTGAAAGTGAAAAAGCAGTTTATTACAGGGAATTATCGAGCCAGAAAGAACAAGGATTAATAACCTGTCTACCTAAATGAAATAAAGGCATAGATTATCAGAAAAAAATGGTTCCTAATTACGTTATTGAATGTGAATAATAAACTAATCAGTTCTTGAATTGCAAACAGATTAAAGGTAATCTTGGATACTTCAATCTACGAAGACCATACATGTAATGGATATACCTCAGGTTGGTATATTGGGGAATCAGTCTTCTCATATTAGCATATGACAAACTGTGTGTAACAATGAAATACATGGGTTATATTACTATCCATAGACTGTGTCCTGCAGAAACTCAAAATAATGACTGCAACCTGCATATTTGTGAATTTTACTCTGAATAAGATCTTTATAGGTTTTGACTATTTCGACCTGGGCGATGACAAAATTATACGTGTCAGCGAGACAAAAGAGGTAGGCATTACACTTTCGAACAATCTTGGTTATACTAAGCATGTTGAAAACGTTGTGAAAAATCCTATTAGTTACCTTTTTTAAGGTAGTCCGCTGCTAGTTTTGGGCTTTGGCTGCCATTTTTCATGTTTTTGCTTGTTTTCCCCATTACGTTATCTCCTTCCCCAGGTTAAGAGACAGCGATTCCCTGTAAAAGCTTTCTATTCGAGAATTTTGCGTAGCAACATTCAGTCAATTTAAATGAGTTCTGGTAGATATTGTGATTATCTTCAAAGAGTTAGAATATAAGAAAAAGTTAAATACTATTTACATAATTTTTTCATGAATATAATGCAAAACCAGGGTTTTCCCCTATGTTTTCTAGGTAATCAGATGGAGTATGGGTCAGTCCAAATACACACCAACCTATACTTTTTTCTTTGTGTTTCCTCATATTACATAATTATCAATGCAACAACACTCATTATTCAAAAAGTTAATTACTTTGATTCACCACCAGAAGATATCCTTAAACGAATTTGTGGATCTTTTACAAATACATCTGCAATTAGATTTCTGTATATATCTTTGGTTAGGAGCTATCTAGACTATGCTAGTGAACTGTGGAGTAAGGATAGATTGGAAGGGGGTACAAAGCTAAAAAAAATATTTTCCCTGTTTTAAGTCATCAATACATTACACCAGGGATGAAAACCCATCTCTATGTATTAGAGTCAAAATACGATTAGGATTTTAAACTTGGGGGGAGGGGAGATGGTATCTCCTATATGAATTAAATATATCTCAGGTGGCTTGCGTGCGGTTTTATCGCAGCGAACGACCACGATTGAGATGGACTTTAAATGAGACAATTTCACCATTCAGCGAACGACCACGATTGGGATGGACTTTAAATGAGACAATTTCACCATTCAGCGCCGTTGACAACTCATAATTCGTTTCCTCCACAACCGTTAAGGTTGGAAACCACTAAATATTCCCCTTACTTAATATATAGTAAATTGGCTGAGTACAGTTTAAGAAAACAATATTCACTGCCACAAATGACCCACCACACCGGGTAGCCTGGCCTTTCCGCTCAAACGTATAAAAAACTAAGCATACATTCCCCACCTTTTTTTCGAGATAAGACCGCCAGAAATAGGGTCATCCTGCCCGACATTATTACGGGGAATTCCTGCGGTGGTCAATCATACTGGCTTAAATTTTTTCCGATTAAATTTTGAAAAGGTGGTTTTGATATATTTGAGAGTCAAATATTATAAAACATTTTGAAAGACGCCACATACCATTTCTGGTCCAGTCAGGTATAATAACAAAATCAATGTTCGCCTGAAGTCAAGTCCAAATAATAATCTTACACTCAAAAACTACCTTAATATGGTAGTGAGGCCTGATATGGTTGACTAAATAAAATACTTGAGATCCATAAAATGCTATGGGATTCCAATTAGCGCTAACCCACTAAACTTAAAGAGATTTTCTTAGGCCTCTTTGTATCGGTACAAGAGTACAGTGGTGGCAACGTTCATGGAGGCGTTTTACATTCGGATGTCTATATCTCTCCAACATATTTGGATCTGACTTCAATGATGAAACGACAGAGATGTGATGCTTTCAGAAGATTTTTTTTTTATTTATTTGCAGATCAATTTATTTCTTGGCTATTTCTCTGAAAGTGTAATGAAAATGACGGAGAATCACAATCTTGGGAAAATGAATTATTTTCATGTACCTTTAAGAATTAACTCATCATTTGCACTTTGAATAACGCAAGTAGACTCAATATAACCCCAATATAACTTACGACATCGGAAATTGTCAACTCTTTAATTATTTATTTTATGGTGTTGCCACAAACAATTTGATATGTTGCCTATAACGTCCCCCCCTACCCCCTTCTTTACACGACACGTTCAGTATTTATCCAGGAAAAATACGAGTTCATAGTTTCGAACTACTACAATCCCACAATACATCTGGAATGACTTGACGAACTAAAATCTCAAGTCAAAATGGAAAATAATCCATCCAGATCATAATTTATGACCATCTACGTGGTGAGATATGAGAGATAAGCCACCGCTGCCACCAGGGGACGTTACCAGCTTTTTATAGCTGCAATTATTCAGCATGGTAATATCTATCTATGTTCCAATTTCATGCTTGTTACAAAACTGCACAAACATTGTCACATCTCACTTGAATATATGTGTAGTGTTTTCGTCTTACCGTACGTTAAAGCGTCTTCTATTAAATCTAGAGCCATGGACAGGTAGCCCTCCTGAAAGCAGTGATAACATCATGTAAATGACAGATCGATCTCCAATATGTCAAAGGCGCATATTCAAGTCTTATAATTCAAAAGCCCAGTTCACCTGCAAATCCACAGATCGATACCAATATTTCCCTGATTTTTAATTGGTCCAGTCTGTTTGATGAAAATCTATTCTCTTCTAAGGTGGAACATTTTAAGAGAAGCAATCTAGGAGTGTAGGAGATTTAACATCGAATTCCACGTATGGTTTGTCTTGAAATAATGGTACTAGCACGCTATTTGAAGATATATATACATATTCTACATAGCAACACTGTTTGTTAAATAGTTCGCTACTATTGGTGGATGTAGGACAATCCCCGTCGTACGTTTTCAGCCACAAAGAAAAAACTATTGACTCGTACCTTGTCCCCAGACTCACAGCGACAAACAATGAGTAGCCATCTTGCAATCCGCGACTGGCTGATCTGTCTGGCCGAGTGACGTCATCGTTCCAGATCTGGACCGGGGACGTCACAAAAGTTCATTTCTTCGAAATAAATAGCTAAATTCCATCGCAAGATTTACTGTCATGTAGTTCTGGCTGTCATAAATCAACCGACATGCGGTGATATTATGGGGGTTCTTTAAACGTAGAGATTTTGAAACCAGAGAATATTGATCCACCAGTCAGCCAGTGGCTGATGGGAAGATGGCTATTCATTGACCCGACAGTTTAACTGACGGACCGATATTCAGCTGCAGTTCATCAATATCGGCACGCTCCACACCATTTCATTTTATCAGAATGATATGAAGTCTTATGATTCCCGGTAAATAGAAATATTCAATAGAGAACGTTCCGGCAACTGATAACTACAGGCCTGTGGCGGGTTCCGAGAAAATTGTCAGCAAAAAAAATAATACCGTCTATGTTTATGTAAGGAGTTGGGGATAGCCGGCCTAGAACATGAATGGCATGGCCTTCAAAGCTGGACAAGCCTGGTAAAGATGCAAAACTGTTCAAGTCAGTGGGCTAGTAATCCCCCAATCAGAGACAAACGGGAGCACAGAACAATAGATCAGCTGTTCTCCGAATATTCCACTGTTCGTAGGCTAGAAGAAAACAACAAAAAGACATCTTGTGGTGATGTCGTGCAGTACAGGCCGAGAATATGTACAACAATCAAGTTGGGTCGGCCGGTACTGCAGACGAGAATGAATAGACCTGCGAAATACACAGTATATAAGCCCTAAAAGCCCGCCGAGCACCAAGCTCCCGCCCGGTGAGCACCACTCATTGCTCGCCGGAGAAAGAAATTTCGTTTTCATGCGTTCCTTAAACAAACAAAATTATATTTCTCCAACTATCATCTGCTATCAAAGACCCGCGCAACTGGAATACGGATTCCTATGCTACAACTTTGTCTGGCACCCGTGTTTCTTCATAAATTGATTTCCGTACGTCACAAAGGAGATGGTATTGTAAGGCGGGGTTTTTGCCCACAGCCAGCCGACTCATAGGAATGTACATTTCTTCTCTCCATCTCTCAATCACAATGCAATGTACAACTTGTCGTCGGCGGCAACTGTCAATCAACGGACTAAATGTTACGGTGAACCATCACTCGACACGATCTCGGACAATGTAGGACATTAGTGCCTCGTCCCGTACTGCTAGGAATCCATATTGGCATCCATGTTGAAAGAATAATATCACGCGGAAACTTCGAACAGCGCATGCCAGCTGTATGATTTCCGTTACCATGGTCACTGATGGAGATTAGCTGAAGAGGAAAAACCGAGAGAAACGCCTCAAATTAGAAGAGATTCTTCCCGGGTAGATCAAGGGAATGCCCATTTCATTTCGATGTATATTTTATCTCCCGATAAGAGAGAAATACAAACGAGGACTATGTGAGGGGAAACACATCCTACAGCATGTGATGTGCCTCACGTGCGGCTGATCACGGTTTACAGCTGAGAGCTGTAAAATCCTTACATCATTAATACGCGAGGTAATATGACTTCACGGAATAAGCCGAGCAGTCGCGAATGGGTGAACCATGATAGCTTCACATATGTTCGGTACCAATGCGTTATTATTTCACCACGTTGCAGTCGATTTTACATGCACATATTGGAGAATAAATACACAATTTAGACGAATATATTACCGTTGTAACAGGTAGCGACTGATCGTTCGATTTCAACGTTTGACTAGCCCGTAATGTCCACACGGTATCGTGTCACCGTTAAACAATATTTATTTTACTTTTAATTGGTTCATAATGATAGCCTAAAATCTTATTTCAGATATACTGAATGCATTTTTTTTTGCAAAAATGAGAAAGATTGAAATCACTTGTCGACGTCACACATGTTGCCCTCCTGGGATTCGAACTCGGTAAAAGGAAATTTCGAGGCTCTTGTGACCCAACGTGCGTATCCACTACACCACGACATACGAACAACTGTAACAGGATATTTTGTCACTTTAATCTACTTACGAAAACTTCAAATGTTATGAATCATAACTTTTCATTTTTTAGTATGACGGACTCCTTGGCCCAAAAAGATCTTCCACTTTACTTTAAATAATATTTCAGTTTAACACGAATTCGTTTAACAATGAACATTTGCATGATCTCGGTGTATATTCACGTTGACGCTACGAGCTGCCTGATCAAGAACTTCACAACAGACCGCCCCTTCCTTCACCTGTAGTGAATGTTTCAAAATGTTCTCATATGTTAGAGCTCAACTGAAAAGGATTGTATCGGAACATATAAAAGTAAATTTCCGAGAATCCTGGCCTCAGTAACCTTTAGCAATGTGTACTACGCCACGGAACCAAATTTCTGAAAATAATGAGAATTTCTCCAAAAGGGAAGTAATGGGGTGTTATAGCAATATCACAAGTTTCAAAGAGGTGAATAATTTTCATTCGGTATGTTTACTCAGAATGTATACGCAGGTATTCTAAAGCGTTGGGATTTTACCAGAGAGATGCATATGAGAGAATACTGAAAGTGAATCAGATGCATGAACTTTTAGGATATTCAGCCGTCACCCATTAAAGAAATTTCCGCGTCAGAGTACAACTGATCAGGTTAGTGCGATCCCGCTCTCTAAATTGATGGTAAAAAAGGTCGTTTTGGTCAACAACTTTTAATTCCCTCTTAACCAATGCATCAAAATTTCAGGCGCATTGATTTATCTATTGTTCCATGTCATAAATTAATTTGCCATGTGAAGAACCAGCCAATGTTGTTTAAACAGCGCGAAGGATGTTTGGCCTATTGTTATGCAAATTGGATAGATGACAATTTACTTTTTTACTACCATTTAATGCGGATAGATATGTATGTATGCGCCTCAAGAGGTTTTTTCTGAATCCATTATGTGAACTCATTTATTGAGCGAAAACGACCCTTTTTATCCCCATTTTAGAGAGCGGGATTCCCCTAACCTGCAAATGGGCAGGTAATTGTCCATGCGGATAATCCAAATTCCTATTCCGTATGACAGTTAGCATCAATCCCAAATGTGTATGCAATAAAAACAGTAGAAAAATATCGTTGCTTTCAAGAGAGAAGCGGTCAACAGTTCTCAATGATGTCAACGAAACATGTTCTGTAGATAAGATCCTAATCACTGACCATGCATGCACATATGTGAAACAGCCAAATGTGATTTTCGCTTGTCCAAGGGTACACAGCCCGATAAAAGGTGATGATTTTCGATGAAGGTCTGGTGATCTCCACAACTTTGTGAAAACAACACGCTAAAATCACCAAAATATGATGTCCATTGAGTGGGCATACTACCTCATCAGCAGGAATAAGTCATGGCCAATGCCGAACGGACGGGATAATGGAATATGGCGATATGATGACTCTAAATTATCGCTATTTAGTGATGTTGAAGCAGCCACTTGTAGCAACTTCTAATGACATAATTTTCGCAATTGTGTCACTAGTGGTTGACTGCGTGTAGGTTCGTCAGCTGATGCCATAAACGGGAAATAAGCGGTTGACTCCGCATGCAGAACCAACCACTAATTACACAAATGCGGTATTAGCTGGCGGCCTGGCAAATGTCGATGACGCATGCAGTTGTCCCGATTGCGAGAGCTGTGTCATTATTAGTTGCTACTTTGTCGACGGTTTACTCACTGTGCATTTGGTAAGAATGTGTCGATGGTGTTTGAAAAGAAACTAAAATCCTTTTAGGAAGCTCCAGGTTCTTTGCATTAATTTTGCATTAAATTTTCCCATTCAGCATTATTCCAGAAAACTATTGGGGCATTTTGAAAAAAAAATGGCATTTTAATTTCTTAGTATATATGTGATCTTTTTTTTTTTCATGAAATTCCTATCCAATCTCGTGCATTAGAGTAGGGGTAAATCATTCAAATAGACAATTCAAGATCTCAGATGATGCAAAGAAACGCCCGGTAACCCCATAAATATTCTATCATTGATTTTGAATATTAATGGTATGTTCTACCTCCTGTGGAAATATAGTAGAAATGATATTTACTTCCCGAAAATAAAAATGATAAAACATGTCAAATATCAGATAAATACTCACGTGATATAACGCTGATGAAAGTTTCTTCATAGTCCTTGTGAGTAATGTTGTGTCAACATCCGGGTCTTCTTTGAATAAATCCACAGACGCGTTGTACCACTCTATTGCTTCGTATTTCATCTCATTCTCGATTGCCTTGTCTCCGATCATGGCGAATTCAAGTGCCGTTAATGGGATCGTTTTAGTGTCGTAAATTATTCCTTGCTTGAGATCGCTCATGGGAATTGAATATGTTTGTTTCAGTCTAATTAAGGACATGGACGATGACACAAAATCGCCGGATTGGGGCCATACGCCCATCTCTCGTTGAAGACTTCGATATTCTTCGGAGAACTCTGCAAACATAAAATTCATTTGTGAATAGTCGTTAATAAAATGAACTATTTCATGGATACTTATAATTTCTATCTTCCTCCTGGATACATTTTAAATTATTCCGACATTATGAAACACCCGCTAAAAATACTGGCTCGGGTGAGTAACGAACTCATGAGATATGGTGAATACCGCCCCACTGCTAGGCCAACTGAGCTGCCGAGTCCAGCCGACAGCAATAGCTCAGTGCATATTATTGAGAGTACAAAGAAGAGCCTCTCTGTTTCAAGGACCAGTTACGTCAGTTGATTGGCTACTATTGGTTTCACTTTCCCCTATCTTTCAACTCAGGAGACTATCTTGAACTGGTGATGGCTGGCATAATTGCATACATGTGTACTATATTTTCCCAGCATTTAAGATTAATGTTGTTTTCTCTGAATAATGGGAAAATATAGTACATATGGATAATATTTTGTCATTTACTCCAAGTTCAAAATAATCTTCACGGTAAAAAGATAGGGGAAAGTAAAATTATACAACCCAGTAGCTCACGCGCTGCATTCACTGGTCCGTGTAAAGAGAGGCTCTTCTGCGTTGTCTCAATAATGCGCAATTAAGGGTTGTTAAGATGGAAATTCTTATTGGGAAACACTCATATTTATTGACGTTTAGATGGAACAACATTTAACTTTTTTGTGAAACATTTCATAAGTCCATTATTGTTATATTCTTTATTCGTTATTCCACTTAACACCAATGGTGCACATGTGGGCTCTGCCTTTAAACTTCCCATTGAACTAAACCGGTAATAATGCATGAAACTGACAATAAACGCCAGTGCTCCCATGCAATGAAACAGTTTGTTACAGATATATTTCCTGATGGCAATATTGAATTATGCCAATGATACCTGTATTTTGCTAGTAATTAGATAGTTTAGCATTACAATTTATTATACTAATGTAAGTACCAGTATATGTTTTCTGAATATTCTTTTTTTTTCTGCCTTGTCACAATTGTGCCTGTTCGTTTCTTTCCCAGCTTTATCATGGATCCTGGTTGATTTAAATGTCTATATTTTGCACGATCCAACAAATCGACAATTGAATCAGCAATTAAAATATAATAGTCAGCAGAAATCTCAGTTATGCATCAGGATACCAGAGAATGAACTACTCCGGATCCTAATGTATTCGCAATATCACCTAGCACCGTAAATGGTACTCCTATCAATGAATAAACTGATAAATCCATAGCTCCGATCATGTGATAATGCTGTAATATAGCACCGTCAGATTATGATTAAATTGCAAACCTCCATCTGTTCCGAAAGGTGTAAAACAATTGACGCTGAATGTTGTTTGCGTATTGAAATGATATAGAAAAAATGCAGTTATTTGCGTATTTGACGCCTATATGTCCTAGACAGTTGGGCCAGGCTGGAATACTATATGCATATGACACATTATTCCATGTGTCTTCGTTTGTGTTAAATGCCGTCATTTTCATCTGACGATGGTACAGCTCACCAATACCCAGTGTACGAGTTGTCACAGCGACACAGTTCACCAATTACCAATATACGATTTGTCAGAGCATTTCCATCATATAGCTCTCTAGATTTGTATCTAATACCGCATATGCCGGTGTTAGGGGCCGTGTGGTCATGTCATTGAAGTTGCCACATGAACAGGTACAATGAACGCGTACCTGAGATACAACACATATCACGAATCGTTAGATTCTTGGTCCACCAGAAGACTATACTGTGAAGTCATGTGGCTCTGTCAGTATGTCGGCACCTCTTCCCTCTTCCCTTATATGTGTTGTAATTCTAGATGTAATCTGACTAGGTAGAACAGAAAACATGATAATTTTTTTTCATGATTAGGAGCTTCACGTTCTGATTCCTCCCACATTTCCAGTAGCTTCGTTATTCTTGGGACCAAGGTACTGAAACTTACAACACTCTTCTGTTAGAAATGTAAAATATCCAAGATTGTCGCATTTTTCCAGAAGGCATTTTCCGGTTATGAAAATAGGCTTAAAATGGCATAAGCTAATGTCATAACGTAAAAGTCGCAAAATTACAGCTTTCTATCTTTCTCAGTTTCGGAACACAAGAGAAAAGTTCACTAGTGGGAGGAAGGGGATAGCGCTATTTGTTCAAAAATGATATGTGGTTCGCATTGATTTCGTAGTAAATCCTATGTAGTTATCCGGATTATTTATGAAATTATGAAATATTTCCACATTGTCCACAGTTGCCTGCGAAACAGCAAAACAGCTGTTGGGGCCTGAAGTTTTCTTGAGGTTTTTCTCAAGGCTTTTGTTCCAAACTAGTGTCTAGCGAGCTGATTTACTTGGGTAACAAAGTTAGTGGCCATGACCGTTTTGAGCGTTTGATTATAATATTGCTCGCAAAATTGCTCAAAATTGGTGGAAAAGTGTGTTGTATTTTATTATGCAATCAACATGATCAAACAGTAAAGAAAATCCTACCTTGATCCACGTCTACATCATCGCATTCCTCCTCACACGTCAAGTTTTTTATAACCGGCCCCCAATCCTCTGTCATTCGTCTCAACAGTTTGTATGAATTGATGGGATTCTCCACGTATGCGGGATCTTGTATAACTAGTGCATTCTTCGATTTCACATTCTCTAAAAATCTAAAAATAAAAATACAGCCAGTGTTAACATTGAGCGAAACTTCACACAATGGCAGTGTGTGATGTGTAGCATAACGAGCAGTGTTCAATTTTTGCAATGATTGATCGGTTTGGCCGCCATATAAGTTTAGCCTAATTTGCAATAAACTTTCTAAGATCTTCGTCGAAGAAATTGCAAAACCGATCGAAAAGGAACTTGACCAATCAAATTTTCCGGATTTATAGTAACGGATTTTGATGGCAAGAAAAGGCTATCTGTTTTATTCGATATGTCACAAATTTAAGAATTTCACAGATTGAACTGCCCCCGAATGAGCCCACAGCTGATGCACTTAGAATCCGTTAATTGCCACTCGCGGCTACATTCGTTCTTATTCTCACAGTACCAGAATATATATTACTGTGGAAATAGAATGGAATGATCAGTATTTCTGACAAACGCGAAGGTATTTTATAAGCATGGTCATTTGGGAAGGTGGGTGGCGGGTAACAGATTCTGACTGATGGGAGAAATCGGAGGAGGTCATTCGTCAGTTTCAAGCGAAAAGGCTTGTATGAGTTGGAGTAGGGGTCTGGTCAAGTGGATGAGTTTGTATCAATCAGCAAATACAGCAGGGGTTTAATTTTATCATTTTGACAAATGGGAGTATCTTCAGGAAAGTGATTCTATATGATTATGGTAAACTTTAGAGAATTATAGAATTATACGTGGAAAGTGAACGAATAGGTTGGGAGTTCTAATTCATGTGATACTACTGACCATATGGGAGATCATTTTATCAGTGCGATTATATGAGACGAAATCGATTTGTACCACGTGGGACCTGGGGTGTTGGTGGGCGCTGGGTCTACACTTGCAATCCATATGCGAATTTTATGACTTGTTTGTTTAAACTTACTTATTGTACAAACTGTAGTACATGGGATTGGTGTCAAGCTCTAATCAACTTATTCACCCCTCTCCATACAAATGTGGATACATAACATGTGTTCACAACGACAAATATAATGACGTTCTGGCTGAACCTGTGTGAATATATACATGTCACAAATGAGATATGTTTTAGATTTGCATTTGTAGCAACTTACAGGAAAGAAACATACTATAACAGATTATTGAATATATGGTGGCAACTTGGCTGTAGCGTACTAGGATTCTCATAGAACTGGGTACTAGTACATACCAATCCTTCAGCTGAGGTAACTACGTCGTAATCGTACTACAAATTGAATCTTAAGGTGTTCTTAATAAATGTTAAAACTGACTTGCACATATTATTATTCATTTCGTTTGTGAATGACTCATTTCCCGACAATATATCTTCGAGGTTATAGTTTGGAGGCAAGTCGTTTTGTATAAATCACCGCTTAGATTGGTATATAAGGGACAAATAAAGAAATAGTGATAAACATCCTCTTTTGGTTCTCCACATCTACAGCTAGATGTAATAGACAAATTCCTTCTCATTAAATCTGCGTTTAATTGGCTGCATTGATGTCTTAGTTGAGTTAGTACAATGTTAAGTTTCCTTGAATCAATCAAACTGTATTTAGATATACGAGTTTTCTTAGTTAATGAGTAGTGGAAGGCAGAAGTGGATGGTTCGTTTCTTATACCGTAACTAAGTTTGTTCCATTCCTGAATAGCTGACAGGATAAATGAATTTTTGGATATATTTAAACGTGTTCTGGGCATCGCATAATTTGCGTCATTCCTTAAGTTGTACGGAGTGGTTTGTCCCACTTGGGGTGTCATTAAATGGTATATATAGTTATGACTTTACCCCGACGAGAGGAAATTGAAACGTATAATCGAGGCAAATGAGAGGAGGCACTTTATAATGAAAGGATTGGAGGAAAGTACGGAACATATTTGTGAAAAAAAAGTCCAACCAAAGATTCTAACCAAATAGGAATAGAGATGACTATACTGCACATGGAAAGGGCGGATAAATGTTGGAATTTTCCTTTTTGCAGAGTACAACAAACCAGAATCTACCAAATAACTACAATTCCTCTGAAAATTCAGTTTGTTATCACGCTGCACAAAGAAAATTTACGCCGAAACAGCCGTTGATCTCTCAGTTCTAAAGCAGATAATGGAGCGCTAAAGCGGATAATGAAGTGGAGTGAGAGGACGGGGGTATAACAATTTTAGAATTGTCACCTCAACAATGGACATATTCAAGATTATACGGAAGCCAGTTCGTGCCACTTCAAAATAAATTTTAATTATCCAGCTAAATCGTAGTTAGGACTTAGTTAAGTCGTAATTACCACTTAGCCGGAGGAAATATTTTACTTCAAAGTGGCGCGAACTGGCTTCCGTAAGAGTTTTATTCCTGGGAATTGGCGTTTACATGAGAAAAGGTATAGCGTATACGACGATAAGCCAAAAGCAAAATTCTAAATTTCCGTCGACGCCGTTTTGTGTTACTTTTGATTGTGAGTTCTTACAGGATATAACTGGGGAATTTTCTCGATGAGAAACGCATTTTTTTGTTGTGCCGAATTAAAGAAACCATATTCTTGCTCTACAAGAGCACCAGCTGGAGGATTTCCCCCGAGTGGACGCCGAAGCTCATTTTATCATTCTGACACTTGAAAAGATTTCCGTGTCATATCCAACATTCAACGGCCAGCCGTAGTTCATAATGAAATTGCCCGTCTACAATCAAAATATCAAGCGTCAGATCCGGCATTCAATATCCAGCCGTCGTCCACAAAATAATTTCCGCCTTAATATAAAAAAACCTATCTCGTATGACAGTTAACACCAATTTCAAATGTGTATGAAATAAAAAATAATAAAAACACAAGATGGCTTTTATGATGATAATTAACAAGACACGATGATGTTCTTTAAATAAAATCCTAATCACTGATCATTATTCTATCCAATTGAGTTTCTAAATCTTTTCCCAGGCTATCTATGTCTGTCATGCTTTGACTGTGTCTGTTCGTTTGAACATCATGGGGGATTTAAAACACATGATAATCAAACGGCCCCTAGAACTTATTTACCTGACACTATTAGCACCAGAAGCCAGGCATTTATACACTAATAAAATTCCAATATAAAACCATAAGCTAGTTTCTTGCAAGTTTTTTTAGATTCGTACCATATCTTAGTATGAACCTTTATAAAAACTCTATGATTGTCTCGATTTTCTCCCAAATTTCTTCATGGGCCAACGAAAACACAACATTTCGTTTTAAGAATTTAAATTGACCAATCAATTGATTTAAAACTGGCAGATATCCCGTTGGTGAACTGTTGCTTCCATAAAACTAATTTATTATATTCGGGTAAGTTGCCAAATTTTACCGATTCAATGCGCGAGAATTACGGCCTGGCTTACCTGTGTATATACTCGGTATGAGTATCATCTTTTTCTCGGCTCAGATAATTCTCGAGCAGTCCGATTAGTCTTGACTCGATCACAGGAACTGATCGCATTTTATGAACGGAAGTATATACATTTGATGACGATAGCACCAGTAAATTTACAATGGTGAATCCAAAAATTAGAAAGACCCCTGTACAATTCACCATATTTGTAGTTTGTAAATAAATTTATCTGCAGGCCTAACGCCCGTGATTTACGTTGTGTTGTCAGTCCGCGATAGGACAAGTATGCGCTGCAATAATAATACAATCTTATTGATTGAAAATAAGGGTATTATTTGCTCGAGGTAACACGTGTAGGGACGTCTGAAGATGAATGAAAGAGGGAATTTCAATACTGTAAGCCGAGTGATTTTGCTCGTTAAAATTTATAGATCGCATACTTATCATGCACTCAAAATCTGATGTGATACACTGATACATGTATACATATATCGGAGCCGTCCTCCCGTGCGTCCTTCTTTGTCTGCACATGTCTGTGTCACTGGGTAATAGTATGACATGATCTGTGACACCAAACTTCTGTGAAAGTCTCCTTGAGGGCTTCTCTTGAACTGATCAGGTTTTCAGATTTATGCGATGTTTTTACCTATTTTAACCCTCTTTATGGGGCCGACGAGCTGATGTATCATCACATGTTGGTGATAGATAGCAGGCGTCAGTTCCGACATTCAATATTCATCAAATGTTCGCAAAAGACTTTTCGGATCAATTATCGGAAGACCTATTTCGCATGACAGCATCAATTTCAAATGTATATTAACCCTACCTGGCCTGGGGGAGGAGGCACTTTCCCTCCCCCGTTGGTTTTTTGCTCCTATCTCCGGAACGACAAAAAATTGAGAACTTCTTGACTTTTTATATTATCATATTGGGGTCATGTTGAGCCTATTTGCATGACCCCCCGAGCAGAGGATCATGGGTAAATTCAAAATGGCGGCCATGTGGGGTACCAGAAAAGTGATGTTTTCGTCATATTTCTTCAAATATTTTCCTTTTCTGTATCGAAAAGTGGGTAAAACCTATTTTATTTCATTTTTACTAATTTATCATGCAGTTTTTGCGAAGAAAATACAAAAATAAAAATATCGAAAATTCTGACCAAAAAATGGTCCAAAAAAGCTCTTTTTAGAAATGACGTCACAGTGACGTCGTCATGGCTGCCATCTTGTTTTTTTTTACATTTTTTCTTGTAGAGCTTCACCCAATGATATAGTGTGGTAAGTTTCAGCCCTCTAGCCTTAGCGATAGCGAAAATATATAGGGGGAGTCACTGTCCGCCCCCCGCCCCTCCGCCAGGCTGCGGTACACCCCAAATCGCCCATGCCAGATAGGGTTAAATAAAAACAACATAGACACAAGATGGTTTCCTACCGGAGAGAAGCGAGCCACAGTTTTCACTGGTGTCAGGAAGACGTGAGGACTTTTTATACATACATTTTTGATCACGGACCATTATTCTTTATCCAAATGAATTTCCAAGTGGTTTTCCAGTGTATGTATCTCAGTGTATGTATCTCAGTGTATGTATCTCAGTGTATGTATCTCAGTGTATGTATCTCAGTGTATGTATCTCAGTGTATGTATCTCAGTGTATGTATCTCAGTGTATGTATCTCAGTGATCTGTATGTATCTCAGTGTATGTATCTCAGTCCAGTGTGTATCTCAGTGTATGTATCTCAGTGTATGTATCTCAGTGTATGTATCTCAGTGTATGTATCTCAGTGTATGTATCTCAGTGTATGTATCTCAGTGTATGTATCTCAGTGTATGTATCTCAGTGTATATCTCAGTGTATCTCCAGTGTATGTATCTCTCAGTGTATGTATCTCAGTGTATGTATCTCAGTATGTATCTCAGTGTATGTATCTCAGTGTATGTATCTCAGTGTATGTATCTCAGTGTATGTATCTCAGTGTATGTATCTCAGTGTATCTCAGTGTATGTATCTCAGTGTATGTATCTATGTATCTCAGTGTATGTATCTCAGTGTATGTATCTCAGTGTATGTATCTCAGTGTATGTATCTCAGTGTATGTATCTCAGTGTATGTATCTCAGTGTATCTCAGTGTATCTCAGTGTATGTATCTCAGTGTATGTATCTCAGTTGTATCTCAGTATGTATCTCAGTGTATGTATCTCAGTGTATGTATCTCATGTATGTATCTCCAGTGTATCTCAGTCATTCAGTGTATGTATCTCAGTGTGTATCTCAGTGTATGTATCTCAGTGTATGTATCTCAGTGTATGTATCTCAGTGTATGTATCTCAGTGTATGTATCTCAGTGTATGTATCTCAGTGTATGTATCTCAGTGTATGTATCTCCAGTGTATGTATCTCAGTGTATGTATCTCAGTGTATGTATCTCAGTGTATGTATCTCAGTGTATGTATCTCAGTGTATGTATCTCAGTGTATGTATCTCAGTGTATGTATCTCAGTGTATGTATCTCAGTGTATGTATCTCAGTGTATGTATCTCAGTGTATGTATCTCAGTGTATGTATCTCAGTGTATGTATCTCAGTGTATGTATCTCAGTGTATGTATCTCAGTGTATGTATCTCAGCCACGATTTCCTTGTGACGGTTCATTTGAACACCGTGGAGATGTAAAGTATATGATCGTGTAACGATCCCTAAATCACTGCTTTGACCTCTGTACTCGTTTACATGCATTTCTGTTGATGACAGGATGAGTGGTCATTGTTTCACTGTCATGAACTCTTTATATATATGCATTTGCATATAATACCGAAAGATCATTGTTTCGCCGTTTTGACATCCATGAGCATTCGCATAGAGAGCTCATTGGGGATTGGCTCACACCCATGAACTCATATTCATTCTCATACAAGACTTACCGTGCCACTGCTTAGTGATATTATTTTAGGAATGCGGCCCTGAAAATTTTAGTGAATCCGGCTAAATAACGACGTTCGTAAAGCTTTTAGACATCATAATTACGATATTTGAGCTAAGATTATCCCTTTTCAATACTATGTGCGGCGTGTTAGTCCAGTCAATATGTGAAAAAAAATTGTGCCTTTTTTCATAAAAACATGAAATTTGGCACAGAGGTACATCGTGGTCTGGGGAATATTATACAATTATGTGATTCCAATGAGGTGAATACGACGTGTAATGGACCAGAGAAAACCAATATTCACCGAGGCCGAAGGCCGAGGTGAATATTGGTTTTCTCTGGTCCATAACACATCGTATTTACCGAAATGGAATCACATAATTGTTTTATTATATGAAATAATCGAAATACGTTTGAATTTGCATTGGCTGGATGAAATATATATGGGGAAAGATGATCATTCTGAACTTTTTCCATCACGCATGTTGGAACGGGGCGTCAGCCGCACACCGGGTGTTCGAAATGACGTCATTCGCGCGACCGGCTTCGGCAGTGACGTCAACAAAAGTTATATTCACCGGCCGGTGAATATAACATTCTGGCAGGTGAATATAGCTTTTTGTGAGATATCACATGACCGCCAATGGACCAATCACACGGGATATTCGCCACCAGTCATATAATAATTCCAGATATGGAGTCACCTCGAAATTTTTCAAAATGGCCGCCAGAAACCCATATTATCATCTAGAATCATGCACTGCTCTATCTGTTTGGGAATATTTTTGGTCATTTGTAAGAATAGTGATAGACAATCCCATATCAATGCTAGGCAAGTCATACGGCCATGACGGATATCTCGGATTACAAGATGGCCGTCATCTGAAGCCGATTTCAATCAGCAAGTCATTAGACACAGTGACGAATATGTCACAATAGCTATGGTGTAATAACGGTTATCTTGGATTTCCATGATGGCCGTCATGCGAGCCTTACTTTAGTTCATATATGTATATCTATATATTCAAGTGACCACTCACAAACTTCGAGGTTAAGATGTTTCCACTATAAATTTGTGCATTCCCGGCAGGGCATTACAGGCCATCTCGGGTTTCGAATTGGCGATCAAAGGAAAACTGTTTTTCCAAATCATTTTAGCCAACCAAGTTATGAACTTGATTTCGAAATAAAACCTTCCATAAACAAAAATGTACACTACCTACAATGAAATGGTCGAATGCTTCGAAGAGTATCTCCGTATAGTTTACCTAACCCAATAATTCAACGACGTTACAGTAGCCCAAATCCGGAAAGCTGAATGCTACACGTTATTCGACTTTGAATTATCGTCGCTGATGAGCTCATCAAAGCATATAGGAAGAAAATGATTAATGATGCTGACAAGACAACCCGGTTCTCATGTCATTGATGTCATCTCATGTCTCATGAACAGGTACGATAAAAGCGTACCTGAGATACAACACATATCACGAATCGTTAGATTCTTGGTATGTGCTTTAGAATAGGTTAACCGGAACACTATACTGTGAAGTCAAGTGGCTCTGTCAGTGTGTCGGCACCTCTTCCCACTTCCGCTAGGTGTGTTGTAATTCAAACTCAATGAAAATTTGAAAAACAGGCAAGGTGCTTGAGCGATCCTTTGAGCTTCGGATTAGTTACAATACGAACCAGTGACTTGCCTGCTATAGCATGTTAGTAGATGAATGGTATTGTAATTTAAAATCTACTGCTCACTGTATTACCACCCCAATTGCTTTAAGATTGCTTGCAAGATACCACCAGATAGGCCAGATTTAGCATCGGGCACCAATTCCTGTGTAATTTCTATTATAAGTGCTCTCTGTATAATGGGCCAAGTGATTCTGTAGGAAACCAAATCAGGCCAATGTGCCAGATATTCTGTAGGAAACCAAATCAGGCCAATGTGCCAGATATTCTGTAGGAAACCAAATCAGGCCAATCAGTGACGGAGCTATATCATCTGTGGGGTCACTCTGGCAGCTGGAAGCTTGTGTTCTCGCCCGGTAATATTGTAGCGGACATTAACCTCCATAATTGGCACTATTCAATTGAGATTCCACTATTTGCCAACATTCAGGCTTTCCGAATTGTACGCTTTTAGTACCTCTATGCACATGTAACAACACAAGTCACTGGTAAGATCAAGCAATATTGGCTCAGGTTTTATTTGAAATAAACCATAATATGGCATCAGGCTCACTTGCATAATACCAAATAATCACTGATATAACACTGAAGACCTACTATGACCATGAACAACATCTGGTAATGAACAACCTATATGGCAATACAGTAAACACGGCTGTGAGTGGGGTGGGAGATAGACATCCCAGTATCAGCATGCATATATTAGCATATCTGCATGTAATCCAATATAATATGCTGGTATATAGTAGCCCATAGTAATTCCATGTGGGTATATGTACTCAATGTAGTAACTTTATTGCTATTATATAGCCAGAATATATTAAATCCCCGGATACACTTTGCGAGGTTCATCCGTACCTTAGAATAACTGGATGCTATCTGATTTAACCCCCCTCAGCCGCCGTATTTATAACCCCAAACCCACGTGACTTCAATTAGCCAATCAAAATACAGTACCTTCGCCAAGGCAAAGGGTGAACGGAACTACTTCTTGACAACAATTGCAAATATATAATTATTTAAGAACAACAGAGAAGAGCTTACAGCAAATATAAGGAGCATTTTTCTAAAAGTTCAAATAGCTACAATTAATTTTAACTATGGATCACACGGTAAAAATAGCTCCCGCACTTTAGGCATTTGCAACCGGGTTGCCACATGTGTGGGCTAGCAATAATGATCAGGCCATGTTCCGAGTGATTTTCCTAAAATATATATACATTACAGGTGTCTAATATAGCAAAGTGAGGAGCGTTTTAATTGAAGAATAAAATCCCACACTGAACTTTACTTACTCCAGTTAATTTTAGAACACACTACAGCAAAAATCAGTTGCCGACCGCTTATACACTTTTGTACACATAGACTGCATCAGGCGCATGAGAATATCAACAAAATAGTTCGCTCCATTTTCGCTGCAGTAGCGCACATTACTTCAGGAAAATTCACAAATACTAAAAAAAATACAACAGCATAACTTGTATAGTAAAACACATCACCAATTATCGAACTAACTGGTCAAAACCAATTAAAACTTAGCAGGGTTCAAGTTGACCCTAAAAATAGATCATTTCAAATCGACATGCCGAACAACATGGCCGCATGGGCGAGGAGAGGGTCGAATCGAACGAGCCCGAAAAACAGCAGTTATGAAGTGATCAGCTAATATTGTGTGCACAGACAGATAAGGTATTGTTAGTTCAGATATAAAGTTCATTTAAGTCCTAGTAAGGTTCATGGATATACAGTTCTTGACACAGTTCCGGTCCGTACGACCACTCGTTGTTGTGTGGCAGCAACAACAGCAACAACACGATACCATTACAGTCACTCGCGTGTGGGGGTAGTCACCAAGGTAAATCCGTAATATATATTCGTGTATATTACACCCCCCCTAACTTAATTTCAAAGAACTCTCCTGAGTTCACTATAACATAAACAGTATATATTCAGTCAATGCAAAGGTAGGTGGGAATCCAGAGTATGATGCCAGTAATCCAACAGGACGACCAGGAATAGAAGCTAAATAATTCACAATTTAATTGGAAGGTGAGTATTCACAAGTATGGTGAACTATGCCACACAATGGGCGGCACATACACAGATACACGTAAATCCAGTGAATATCCAGGGGTATGGTAAACCCCCACAGCAAACATCATCACAAGGTAAGTAATCCCCACCGAAAGAATCCAGAGAATGAATGTCAAATTTCAAAATGTCACAGATGTAATAAAATATGTATAAACAGTGTTCTTGAATTATACTTCCAGGCGAAGAGGAAGGGAAAGGTCTCTCAGTTTCTCCACATGGCAGTCGGCATCAGTATTTCGGCTCTGCGACATGGCCTCGAAACAGGACAGAATTTCATGTTCCCCCTCGACCGGTTTGCCCAATGCTATCTGAACGAGCAGCCTGTAGTTGTAGTACCTGACCTCTCTCAAAATCGACGATGAACTATTTGGATTTGATTTCACGGAGCCAATCGATGTTCCCGGCAGTGCAAAAATATCATACAGATCCAGCAGATCGTGTAGATTAGTATCGGATGGGCCATGAAGAGAGTAGTCCAGCCTCAAACCGAGACTCGCCCAGTGTGCTTTGCGGGTCTCCGAATCCTTGTGTTTCCAGTTCTTTGGAGGCCAAGATACTTCCTCTTTCCCGACCTGAATATTTACCACCCCATCCCGGTCCCACTGCCTCCTGGCCGCTGGCACCAGAGGCATACAGCCAACCTCCAGGATGTTCAACGCCCTACGCTGAATGTCGGTTTTGCCCTCGTTGACAGTTGGAGACACAGAGACTTTTACTGCAGAGGCAAGTGAGTCTGAACCAGCATTGTTATTATTGGCTTCATGGTAGCTGGTTGACTGGTGCATTTGTGGAAGCACATCACAGTGAACCTCAGAGCTCCTTCTACTAAGGTCAAGGGCAAGGGGAGATGGAGACCTTGAATGTTGGGTTGCCGGGCTGATAGCTTCAGTCTCAGGAAATGGGATTTGTGAAGTAGTCAAGGATGGTGTGACACTGTTGCACGGAGGTATACCTGTCGATGAGGTGGCTGTGACAGGTGGATTCGCAGGTTGCATTCCCTGTACGGAGAAAACTGGCTGGAGCGTAATCAGGGCCGGTGTTAAGTCACCGACCTCACAGTCCCCGTAAATTATTGGATGATCTGGTGTTTGTTCTTTTTTACAATGTCCAGTCGAGGGGGCTGTGCAGGTGGCGGATACAGATGGTTCATCGAGCAAGGGTGTTGTTGCAGATGGTACGAGGCTGGTGGATTCTCGATTCCCGAATGAAGGCTTGCTCCAACACACTACCGACTTTATATAGCAGCGATCAATCTTGAGTGCCAATGACAAGGACTTGAATAGTGCAGTCGACTCAATCTTTCTACCCGCATTGACTGGCAGAACATGCGACGATGTTGTTTTAAGGTCAGAAAGAATGTTCTCTCCAAGTTCGGCCTTGTACCATCCACCATCAGGAGAGTGGCACCACACCACGAAACCCTCAGGCTTGACCTCAATCTTAGCCACCTCCAGATTAATATCAGCCTTGGGATCAGACGGAGAATATTCCAGAGACACATTACGCTGCTTACGTGCAGGCCCTTCACGGTACGGGCGCGCCCAGCCATCTTCCTACTGACCAAGAGACCTAGTTGACCTCTTGGTCTCATTGAGCCAACGTAGCATGAGATGCCTTGCCTCTTCAGACTCTGTAGATGACCAGACCGGTTTGGAGATGACAGCTACATAGTCCTCTGGTGTCATCGTAAACCAGAATCCATTTGGTTCGGAAAATACACCAGGTGGTAAATGCCTGACTGCTCCGCTGTGTTCCATCCGGACATGGTTCTTTAGGTCAACTGACCGCCTAAACCTATTCTCGCCATCAACACAGAAGGGGCATATCACTTCCAACTTCCGGTGGGTCACAGATTGCAGATATTGCTTTAATTCTTTTTTGGAATTCAGCTCCCGTGGGCAGTAACGGCATTGGAATGCACTCGGAGAGGCCATTCTGGAAGTACAAGAGCAGTGAGATTATCACCATGAAAGCAGTAATTGGATGTCAGCACATGATTATCTCCCCTGATAATTGTAATTTGTGAGTACCCTGCATAACCTATATTTTCTTGATTAGGTTTAGAAGTACCAGAATCAACCACATGGAACCATTATGGACCTTGCTCGCCCCAAACGAGCAACCGGTACTCCCCCAAGAAGTACTTCAGCAGCAGTATAACCAATGCACGTCAGGCCTAGGCTGATCAGACCCACCCTGACCCTGCATAAATGTGGCTACCCCCAAGGCATCCCAGTTCCCATATATATATGCTACCCTCCGGATCCATCATCAAAGTTTTCCATTAACCCAAGTGATTCTGTACTACATGCCATCCCGTTCAAAATATAGTGTATTGTACCAAAATTCAATCATCCAACTCCTTGTACTGCCTTCCCCAAGTAGGAGATTTTCTCCCCTGTACTCCATTAGGCGATCGATGTGAAACACTTTCGGCTGTTGTCTTGGAGATTTCTTCACCAGGTAAGTAAGGTCATCTATTTTCTTAATGACAACGAATGGACCTTTCCACCGTGACGTGAGTTTCGAACAAATCCGTGTCCTTCTGACAGGGTTGTACAGCCAAACAGCCTGTCCAGCTTTGAAGGTCCGTTTCTTGGACTGTGTATCATAGTATTTCTTGCGGTATTCTGCTTTGCGTTTTAGTCCCTGCACACCCAACACTCATACTGGATACAATACAAAGT
This sequence comes from Hanleya hanleyi, assembly GCA_036873755.1. Lineage (NCBI taxonomy): Eukaryota > Metazoa > Mollusca > Polyplacophora > Lepidopleurida > Hanleyidae > Hanleya > Hanleya hanleyi. The sequence goes on from JAVTVY010027756.1 coordinate 25,489, forward strand.
GGGTCTTTGGATTATGGACGCGGATGTTCTCTGGTAGACGACGGCTGGATTATGAATGACGGACTAGACGCTTGTAATTTTAACCTGTGTATGCCTGGATTCTGCTGGTGGACAAGTTGTCCCCGAGGCCGGGCCCCTGCACACCCAACACTCATAATGGATACAATACAAAGTGGGTCTTTGGATTATGGACGCGGATGTTCTCTGGTGGACGACGGCTGGATTGTGAATGACGGACTAGACGCTTGTAATTAGGACAACACGAGCCACTTCATGAGCTAGTTGTAAACTTTGGTGGAGTTCCGATGTGTACTGTTCAGGATCAATATGAGAATCACCATCTCGGGGTGACTGTATGAGTGCCTGCAGGGGCATGACTACTTCCCGACCAAATACCATCATGTTGGGAGATTTCTGTGTGCTAGGATGCTCAGATGCCCGGTATGCCATCAGTACCTGGGGAAGAAATTCATCCCACCGGCGTTGTTGTTTCTCACAATACATTGTAAGCATCTCGGCTAGTGTCCGATTAAACCTCTCCACAGTGCCGTTTGCCTGAGGTCTCATACTTTTTGTCCGTGTTTTGTCTATTTGCAGGAGCTCGCACATTTTTCTAAAGAGATCAGATTCAAAATTCGTACCCTGATCTGAATGTACCTGTAATGGCGTTCCAAACCTACAAACAAAGTTGTTCACTAAGGCTTTAGCAACGGTAGAAGCTTCCTGACCTGGCATAGGAGCGGCTTCTGTCCATTTCGTAAAACAGTCCACAATAACCAACAGATACTTGTTGCCACTGTTTGTAATTGTCAGAGGTCCTAGAATGTCCACAGCCACCCTTTCCATTGGCTCACCGACAAGATATTGTCCCAAAGGTGCTCGACCTAAATCCTTAGGGGTCTTCCTTGCAGTACATTTATCACACCTGATACAGTAGTCCCCAGCATCGCGTTTCATGGCAGGCCAGTAAAATGCCTGCTCAATTCGACTTAGCATCTTGTCAACCTTGAGATGCCCAGCAGAGGGAACATCATGATAGCACCTGAAGACATCATCTCTGAGTGCTTGAGGCACTATCAACTGGTGCAGTTTTTCATTATCACCGATCCACACTCGATGTAACATGCCCCCAAATATTTCCAAACGTTCCCACTGTCGCCATAGCGTTTTAAAAGTACTGGATAGGTGTGAAATTGTGGACCACTCTGGTCGCCCCTTCCCTTCTTCACAGGCTAGCAAAATTGGACCCACATCGCGATCCTCTATCTGCTTTGACCGTACTTCACAGGGCGCCCAACCCTCCAGGATTGCCATAGTCTGTTTGAGCCCATCATGTGCAGGTTTCTGACTTCTAGTTACCACCAAAGTGTGCCCTGTAGCCATTTCGTCAAGCTCACTATCAGATTTAGGAACAGAGACTGTCAGTTCACAAGGATCCTCTTCTAAGGCATCATTAAGATGCTGCTGTTGGTTGCTGTTGGTGCCACTATCACAGCAAGAAGTTCCTTCCTTGTAACACAGTATACTCGTTCATGCTTATTTAGCACCCGACTCATATAAGCTATGACTCGTTCTGAGCCATCCTGCTCCTGGGACAGCACTGCTCCAGTTGCAAAATCGCTGGCATCAGTGTCCAAGATGAAGGGTGTGTTAGGGAGGGGATAAGCCAGTATTGGAGGTGTTAATAAGGCTTCTTTAAGCTCCCTAAATGATTGTTCACACTCTGCATTCCAGTTGAATTTAGCTCCTTTTTCGGTGAGCTTGTGGAGGGGAAACCATTGACAAATCGACGGTAGTATGAACAAAGTCCCAGGAAGCTTCTGACTTGCTTGGCATTCTGTGGTTGCGGCCATTCCTGAACTGCACACAGCTTATCTGGGTCTGTTTCGACACCTTCCTGGGATATTTGTTTATGTCCTAGAAATTTTGTTTCCTTTTGGAAGAGTCTGCACTTTAATGGTTTCAATTTCAAATTTGCCTCTTTTAGTCGCTTGAGGACTCGCTCTAACCTTTCTAGCGCTTGCTGGAAAGTTTCACCAGGGATCAAAATATCATCGATATACAGTATGCACTCTTCCCAATGGAGCCCTCTGAGTACATCCTCCATGAGTCTCTCGAAGGTAGATGGCGCATTTGCATGACCGTAAATTGGTAGAGACCCTACCTTGTTGTGAACGCGGTTTTCGGACGATCCTCTTCAGCTAGGGGGATCTGCCAGAATCCAGAGTGTAAATCAAGACAACTAAACCAGCGAGCACCTAAGAGAGAGTCCAAACACTCATCTATCCTCGACAGAGGATAGGCGTCCTTCCGAGTTACATCATTCACCCTTCTGTAATCCACACAGAAACGTGTACTTCCATTTTTCTTGGTGCAGAGAACTATGGGCGAGGCCCAAGGGCTAATGGATGGTTCGATGATACCACGGTTACTCATCTTCTCTATCTCTTCTTTCTCAATGGCTTGTTTCCCGAGTGGTAGTCTACGAGGTGGTTGTCTTATAGGTGCTGCGTTTCCTGTATTAATTGTGTGTTTCACCCGATCTGTGCAACCCAGGTCATCTGATGATTTTGCAAATACAGATTCGTTCCTAATAAGGAGTTCCGCTAATTTTGCCTTCTGTTCTGGAGTTAGGTAAGTTGAACTGCGTGCCATAAGATCCTGAAGATGCTCGGGCACAGAGTCAGATTTGGGACACTCATTATTGCTTGCTATTGCCGCACACTGTATATCACCTGAGTTGTCTTCATAAAATGATTGACATGTCCCTAGTCGTGTTCCTGGATAAAGAGTAAGATCATCACTATTGTGATTTATGAGTGGCTTCGCCAAAGCCGATGCCCGGGTATCAATTATACCGTTCACCATTCGGAAGCCTTTCTCCTGATACAGTCCCATAGAAGGTTCCACTACTGCAGATGCAGCCAGACTCCCACACTTTGGAACACTTATAGGCACCCAGGCAACTCAGTGTCCAGGCACTGTCGTAAATTCACGAACCTGTACTAAACAGGTCATTTGTGCCTCCCCACCTATCCAACACGGGATAGGGGCCTCTTTAGTATCCAATCTCAGCCAGTTATAATCGATCCTTGAAACGTACTGTAGTAGAAAATCTTGCCCCAGTATTCCTGGCTCAGTAATGTCACATACCACAACCACATGTCGATATGTTGTATTTCCCAGCTGTAATTCCATTTCAGCTTTACCATACAGTTTAAGTTTCTCACCATTAGCTCCCTGGATACTATCTGACAATATCGTAATTTCTGGACTACATTCCACTGATACACAGTTGAAAACTTCCGAAGACAGAAGTGTTGTAGTCGACCCACTGTCGACTAGGAAGTCCACTGGTTTTTCTAGTCCATGAATAAAGCAAGACACAAACAAACCATTTCCCCATTTGTTAACCCTATTACAGAGCTGACCTACACGAATCGTACATCTCTGGTTATTTTCTGTATTAGCCTCACCCTTATCACTCTCCATAATATGCGTTTTTCCACTGATGTTCAACTCAGGCCTCTCCCCTCCCGTCCTCCTCCGGCCTACAAGTGAGACGGGCCCCCGTTTCCCTGTGAAACTGTTGTGGTCACAGGAGTTTCAGGTGGTGACCTAGGTTTTTGTGGGCAGACTCTGCAGTAATGGTCGGCCGATCCACAAATATAACAAATAATAATTCAATAATTAAAAACGATTAAATAAGAAAACAAACAAATATTACATAATGAAAATATTTGATAAAAAAATTCATTGCGTTTTATATACTTCTACATTTTTATTGTTATTATACATTTGTTTGTCGGTCAATAGCTCGTTCAGAGCTAATGTTTTCTGGTTTGTATATTATACCGACGCTAAATAAAGTTTCTTACTCTTACTCTTACTCTTATAACAGTTTCCCCCTCCTCGCCGATAACTAGGATTACGGCTATTGCGGTAACCATTATTGATACTATTGGTACCTCTATATCTGGATTCACCCGATCCACTTCCGCTCTCTAACTTCTCTATGCGCTGTAGGATTTCCTGCAGATTTTCCAAATCAGCATTGCCTACATTTATTTCTTTCTGTTGAGTGGTATTATCTCTAGATGTTACCACTCTAACTGCCGATATTTTCTTTTTTTCTTTATCACCCACTAGGGCTTCGTGACGCTCTATGACGTCTACTGCATCTGCCACAGTCCTACATGACTTGTCAAAGTATCGACATTTCATTTCAACTGTAATACTTCTATACAGCTGATTTAGAGCCAGGGCTTCTTGTGCGCGAACCCCCAGGTTGGGATATGCCTTTTGAGCCATTTGGCGTAGATCATCACCCAAGGCAGAAACCGATTCATCTATTTGACGTACCCTTCCCTCTAGTTTTGTCAGCCATTTATTTTGCTGGCGGCTACTTCCAAACCGCTCCTCGAGTTTCATTGAAAGCTCAAGAAAAGAACGTTTTTCATCCTCCATTAGGCCGATATAGAATGTCCGGGCGGGCCCTTTAAGACTAGCCGCTAGAGCCAAAACTTGTTCTCGAGGAGTCCACAAACCCAGCTCGGCACAGTCTAAGAAATGGGAGTAATATTCCTCCCAGTCATGTTTCCCGTGGTATGAATCCGATTTCATTTTGATCATGCTACTACGTTCACTCCCTGGCGAATAATCGCCACGTCCATAGTCTGGCGTTAAACCATGCCCCAGAAGACGCCCTCGGTCAAACCTTCGTTTGATACTTCTCGCCCTATCTGGATTTTCCATTGTGACTTCGCCACGTACATCACCCCTATCGGGTGCATCAGATCCAATAGAATCTTGATATTCCTCATCCCCAGAACTATTTTCTTGATTTTCACCCTGTGTGTTTTGCACTAAACCACCTTTGGGCTGTAATACTATTTCAGGATCAGAATTGTCTGCCATTGTCGACTCTCAGAATTAACTATATACCGTAAAGTATGTAAGTTAATTTTTTTTTTAACAGTGTTACGGATACCACCACACTCACAGCCTAGGCAGTTCGAATCGCTGGATATTAATTTAATTAATATCCCACTTCTGACACCAGTGTAATTTAAAATCTACTGCTCACTGTATTACCACGCCAATTGCTTTAAGATTGTTTGCAAGATACCACCAGATAGGCCAGATTTAGCATCGGGCACCAATTTCTGTGTAATTTCTATTATAAGTGCTCTCTGTATAATGGGCCAAGTGATTCTGTAGGAAACCAAATCAGGCCGATGTGCCAGATATTCTGTAGGAAACCAAATCAGGCCAATGTGCCAGATATTCTGTAGGAAACCAAATCAGGCCGATGTGCCAGATATTCTGTAGGAAACCAAATCAGGCCAATCAGTGACGGAGCTATATCATCTGTGGGGTCACTCTGCCAGCTGGAAGCTTGTGTTCTCGCCCGGTAATATTGTAGCGGACATTAACCTCTATAATTGGCACTATTCAATTGAGATTCCACTATTTGCCAACATTCAGGCTTTCCGAGTTGTACGCTTTTAGTACCTCTATGTACATGTAACAACACAAGTCACTGGTAAGATCAAACAATATTGGCTCAGGTTTTATTTGAAATAAACCATAATATGGCATCAGGCTCACTTGCATAATACCAAATAATCACTGATATAACACTGAAGACCTACTATGGCCATGAACAACATCTGGTAATGAACAACCTATATGGCAATACAGTAAACACGGCTGTGAGTGGGGTGGGAGATAGACATCCCAGTATCAGCATGCATATATTAGCATATCTGCATGTAATCCAATATAATATGCTGGTATATAGTAGCCCATAGTAATTTCATGTGGGTATATGTACTCAATGTAGTAACTTTATTGCTATTATATAGCCAGAATATATTAAATCCCCGGATACACTTTGCGAGGTTCATCCGTACCTTAGAATAACTGGATGCTATCTGATTTAACCCCCCTCAGCCGCCGTATTTATAACCCCAAACCCACGTGACTTCAATTAGCCAATCAAAATACAGTACCTTCGCCAAGGCAAAGGGTGAACGGAACTACTTCTTGACAACAATTGCAAATATATAATTATTTAAGAACAACAGAGAAGAGCTTACAGCAAATATAAGGAGCATTTTTCTAAAAGTTCAAATAGCTACAATTAATTTTAACTATGGATCACACGGTAAAAATAGCTCCCGCACTTTAGGCATTTGCAACCGGGTTGCCACATGTGTGGGCTAGCAATAATGATCAGGCCATGTTCCGAGTGATTTTCCTAAAATATATATACATTACAGGTGTCTAATATAGCAAAGTGAGGAGCGTTTTAATTGAAGAATAAAATCCCACACTGAACTTTACTTACTCCAGTTAATTTTAGAACACACTACAGCAAAAATCAGTTGCCGACCGCTTATACACTTTTGTACACATAGACTGCATCAGGCGCATGAGAATATCAACAAAATAGTTCGCTCCATTTTCGCTGCAGTAGCGCACATTACTTCAGGAAAATTCACAAATACTAAGAAAAATACAACAGCATAACTTGTATGGTAAAACACATCACCAATTATCGAACTAACTGGTCAAAACCAATTAAAACTTGGCAGGGTTCAAGTTGACCATAAAAATAGATCATGTCAAATCGACATGCCGAACAACATGGCCGCATGGGCGAGGAGAGGGTCGAATCGAACGAGCCCGAAAAACAGCAGTTATGAAGTGATCAGCTAATATTGTGTGGACAGACAGATAAGGTATTGTTAGTTCAGATATAAAGTTCATTTAAGTCCTAGTAAGGTTCATGGATATACAGTTCTTGACACAGTTCCGGTCCGTACGACCACTCGTTGTTGTGTGGCAGCAACAACAACAACACGATACCATAACAGTCACTCGCGTGTGGGGGTAGTCACCAAGGTAAATCCGTAATATATATTCGTGTATATTACACCATTAATAACCAAACTCAGGAAAACTTGAGTGAAGATGCTAACCTATAACAACTTAGCTAGTTTCTGTAGTAATGGTTTGAAAGGTGACAGAACTCGTCACAAAAGCACAGTATATTGTACCGACCCACGCGACCCAGTTTTCTTCTCTGCTATTGAATCAAGACATACATCTGGATATAGATATATAGACATAGATATAAAATAATACATTTATACAGGGAATAACGTATACTTCATATGCTTCAGACAAATTTCGCTCGAAACATATACGTTGACCCTGATAAGAAAATGCAGGGACATAAGCTGGAATATGCGAAACATAGTAAGTTTTTCAAGTTGACCCTAAAAATAGATCATGTCAAATCGACATGCCGAACAACATGGCCGCATGGGCGAGGAGAGGGTCGAATCGAACGAGCCCGAAAAACAGCAGTTATGAAGTGATCAGCTAATATTGTGTGCACAGTCAGATAAGGTATTGTTAGTTCAGATATAAAGTTCATTTAAGTCCTAGTAAGGTTCATGGATATACAGTTCTTGACACAGTTCCGGTCCATACGACCACTCGTTGTTGTGTGGCAGCAACAACAACAACACGATACCATAACAGTCACTCGCGTGTGGGGGTAGTCACCAAGGTAAATCCGTAATATATATTCGTGTATATTACACCATTAATAACCAAACTCAGGAAAACTTGAGTGAAGATGCTAACCTATAACAACTTAGCTAGTTTCTGTAGTAATGGTTTGAAAGGTGACAGAACTCGTCACAAAAGCACAGTATATTGTACCGACCCACGCGACCCAGTTTTCTTCTCTGCTATTGAATCAACACATACATCTAGATATAGATATATAGACATAGATATAAAATAATACATTTATACAGGGAATAACGTATACTTCATATGCTTCAAACAAATTTCGCTCGAAACATATACGTTGACCCTGATAAGAAAATGCAGGGACATAAGCTGGAATATGCGAAACATAGTAAGTTTTTTTATTAATGGTTTCTCGAGCGAAATTTCTAAGTTGTGGATCGTGTGTTTTTATGTGGTGTAGGTAGCTAACAAAAGCGCAGTATCGTGTACCGACCCACGCGATTCGCAGTTTTCTTCTATGCTATTAAATCAAGACATACTTCTAGATATAGAAATATAGACATAGATATAAAATAATACATTTATACGGGGAATTACGTATATACGTCATATGCTTTTAGACATATTTCGCTTAAAACATAAACGTCGGGCTTTCCTACTCGCATCAAAACCGTTACCAAGCAAAAAATATACACACCTTCGATTAACCCAGCCATTATATCCCCAATACATAACGAAGAGATTATGTAGACTTCATCTAACGAGCGAACAACCCGATAATACTCGACAGTACAAGCTATATATGAATAAATTGAACCATATACTGAGGCACGCCAAGCATTATTCAGAGAAATTTAGTGAGTATAATAATACTATCAGGGGAACCTGGAAAATGATAAATGAACTGAAGGAGCGGAGAGAAGCAAATATATATACTACTGAGTACTTTCAATACTGACGGAAGTGAAACCACCAACTCGACTGAGATAACAAACTACAGCAATGATTTCTTGTTCAATCGCTTCTGAATTGGCTGCCAAACTCCCTCAGTCTATCGTAGATTTTAAAACTTTCCTTGGTCATGAGCATACAAAAGAATTTTTCCTAACTCCTACTACACCTAATGAAATCATAAAAGTTATCCTGGAGCTAAAAACTGGATCACCTGGTATAGACGGTATCCTCATGTCACTTCTTGATCCAGTCTCAAACATCAAAACTAGTCCTCTATCACATCTTGTCAATTTAGCATTTCAACAACTGCTGGAATAGTTCCTGATATTCTCAAGGTTGCAAAAGTCACTCCTGTCTATAAATCGGGTGATAAACCTCTTGCCAGTAAGTATAGACCTATATCTGTCCTACCCTGCCTAAGCAAAATAGTTGGGAAAAAACCTCGCTGCAATTAGATTGACAACTTTCATTTTGTTTCCGTGGCAATCATTCGACATGTGATGTAGTGCTATCTTTGTATGATAAATTAATCTATTAAAAAGAAGAAAAAGTTCAATATTTGCTATGTTTCTTGGTTTGTCTAAGGCGTGCGACACTCTGAACCATGAAATACTTCTTTATAAACTTGAGGACTATAGATTTCCAATGACTGGTTTGGCAGCTATCTGTCATTCCGGTCTCAGTGTACATGTTACAACAACGTACTCTCTACCTCTAGTGCCATAAATTGTGGTATTCCCCATGCAGGGTTCAATTCTTGGCGCCATTCTCTTCTTACTCTATATCAATGAGTCTATAATTTTGGATATCATCTTCTTTGCCGATGACACGAGCGCAATTTCAGATCCCAAAAGCTTAATGGAAACGGTGTCAGAAGAGCTTATTAAACTTCAGAGCTGGTTCTCCTGTAACCTCCTATGTCTTAATGTGAAGAAAACTAAATATATGCTTATAAAACCAAATAGATGCAGTACCTTTAGCACTCCAACTCTTGTTCTTGATGGCAATGAAATTGAAAGTGTTTAAGTTTGCTATGGGGGCCAGCAAATCTCAACATGTTGTCTTTCGGGATGTGTATGCATTGATACATACACCGACACGTTAGTATTAAATAATAGCATGGTACAATCGCTCCCAAAAGGTAAAAACATTCGTGTATGTCCGTACTTTTGTACCAATGGTATAATAAAAATGGAGTCGTTTTGTCAAATACCCCGATACCCCGTTTAGGAGAAGGCTAAGATCGTAGAAAATTCTAACAAACTGGACCAAATGAGCATCATGAGCCGAAGCCTGGTCGTGTTGGTATTTCAAAAATACATTTGCATTAAGTTCATTGGTGAAGTCATCAGTAGGAGTGGTAGCGAAAGCGGGCATTTTGAGGGTGTTTGGGGGGGATTTGAGTGATTGAGGAACCAGACGTGGTCCGAATGGGTTGTGTGAGGTATCATAGTGAAGCAGTCGTGGAGGAGCGTCAGACAACACTTGTCGGTCGTGGAAGTAGAGGCAATGGCGCGCTTTCGCAGACAGGGAATTGTGGGAAAAGGACATGGAAATGGATGTTTTAGCTTCGAGATGAACCACTATTGGTCCGAATGCGCGCGGGAGGTTTCAGAGTGAAGCATTCGTGAAGGAGCCTCCGACTGGACTGGTGGGTCGCGGGAAGTCTGGGCTATGATGCGCATGCGCAGTGTAAATATGCATTGAAAGTTTTGGGGTCGAGATGGCCCAATATTGGTCCGAATAGGTCGTATTGGGTGTCATGTTGAAGCATTCGTGGGGGAGCATCCAACTGGATGTGTGTGTGGTGGAACTACCGTCCATCTCCGCATGCGCAGTGGAAAAAGTACATTGGAATGGACGTTTTGATGTTGAGACGGTTTAATATTGGTCCGAATAGGTCGCGTGAGGTATACTGGTTAAACAGTCGTGGACTAGAGTGGATAGTAAGTAGGTCATGAGACTTAATATCCTGTTATGCAAATTTTTGTCACCTAGTTTCCTGTTATGCATATCGTAATTTCCTGCTACACAATTTCCTGTGACGTAATTTTTTTTCATGTAAATCTAAAACCGGTTTAGGTTCAATGATTCCACCAATCAGGACCATGTATACGACCGTCATGTGACGGTCTCATGTGACAGATCAACGTATGGATAAAAGATTTAGGCTAACCATTCCATTCTAATTGACAGACCATTTGAATACAGACGAACATAAACAACATGTATCTGCAATCGCCTCACATACTGGGAAAAAGACATGGGAAATGGGACCAACACTTCCATACAATAAGGAGGTGACCGATCTACAACAGTATAACAACAATCCAAGGTAGAAGATTGAGATTTCGACCTCGAGAAAGATATCGCTTGACAGAATAATCTACTAAGAATGGTACTCAAACTGAAGTGATCAAATCTATACTTCCGTACGTTAAGGGGGTGACTGACATACAACAACCGCATTGGACTGAAGATTGGGATGTATACATCGAGAAAGATATCGCGAGGCAGAACCATCTGACTGGAAAGGACTCTCCTTTTTCCTCTACTTATGAAGTAAGTATGGGGTATATATACCTTTGTCTAAAATAGTATATTATACTGTGTAGGGTATAGGCATATATACCTCATACATACTACATACCGATAGAGGGTTTTTTCTGGAATATGTGATCAATTATCCACTAGTGCTTTAGATTATAAAATAGCTTATATACATTAACTTGTTGCTCCGAATATATGAGATAGTATTTGAAATTCTTGATTTCGAGCAAGCTAGAATAATATTACAATGGCGATATATTTCCTACTCGCTATAGGCTGAATTATGTGGTCAAATGACGTTTTGGTGATGTTATACACCAGACGAAGTTGGATTTATAACATGACATGAGACTATATTATGTATAAACATATTTCTCCATTCACGAATCATTCATACAAAATCATAAATTAATACGATTTCTTTTAATACTTATATCTAAAATATGTTGATGTGAATTTGGACGTGCAGATACGTGAATGTGCAAATGTGTGAATGTGGATATGTAGACGTGGAAAATGTGGATGTGGAATATGTGGATGTGGATATGTGTGGATGTGGATATGTAGATCTTGATATGTGGATGTGGATATGTGAATGTGTGCAAATAGCTATATTTTCAGTTGAAAATATTACACATGAACTGATTAATTCGTGTTTCCGAATAGTCAATATCTGAAAGATATTCCTCAATTGTTAACTTCTTGAATAAGTCCTTTTTCTGTTCACTACTCCGTTTGATTGCTTCCACAAAGTCAATATTATTCATGTTTTGGAGCGGAATAACCATCTTCAAAATTTCGTTAGAAATATAATCGTTAACCATAGGGTTATGGTTGTAAAACTTTTGACGTATACTTTTCTCCATTCCTGTAATCTATAGTCCTTCTTTGCCATTTCAACCGACTCATCTTCGTCATAGCCTTGTTGAAATACTGTTGCATTTGTATCTGGAGAAAATGTCTATAGCTATGAGTAGACAAGCGGAAACAAATGGATTGAGTCTGTGCTGCGAACGATGATATACGTGTCCATTGCAGTAGGAGCAAATTCTGGTGATCTGATCATACAATCCGTGCAAGTTTCATTTATATATTTAGTTTTTCACGTTGTTTTGCTTTTTACCCTCGCACGATATCGTCTGTGAGATCGATTCGAGTTTAGATAAGTAACCACTGGTGATAGTTTATCACTACATCTTTCCTTGTAGCTTTCCCATTTAGGAAATACGTAAATCAGTTCGTATGTCTTTACCCCGATATAAGCAAACCGAAACTCGGATCGATTGATATCTGCTGCCTGAATCTACACATCGTGGTATTTGATATAGCCGTAATGGACGGTTTGATTGACCCGGACATTTGGGTTACCGTGCGTTTAATCCGGTTAATACTGGACAGGATATACATAGAATTAATACATGTAAAATATCGACACTAGCACCCTTAAGCCTAATAAGCGCTTTCTCGTATCTATTCATGTGTTCAGCTTAAACGTCAGTCTTCGAATGAATTGGATGGGGTGGAAGTTATAACCTTTAGTGTCACGTGATCAACCATGACTGTCGTATGAATGTGTTAGTATACTTCTTCCCTATTTTCAATAAGGCGCTTCGCTGGTGACTGCTAGCCTCACATCGCTGAACCGGCACGGGTTTTAGCCCAGCTGGTCCATGTGTGAAAGTTTGTCAGCTACTTGCCGAAGGGCGGTGGTTCTCTCCGGGTACTCCGGCTTCCTCCACCAACCAAACTGACTGTCACCATATGAGTGGAACAAACTTGAGTGTGACATTAAGCCAAATTCCCTCCCTCCCTCCCCCCTATTTTCAATGAAATTCACTCTTATTCAATTTAATTAGTTCGTCTTTCACTCGGCGGACATCGCCTTCTTGTTATCTCCTCCTTCGAGGCAAACCAGCTAACAATGGATATGCATCGGCCCGTAGCGAAGAGGCATCCAACTCCAGGTTAAATCAGATACTATGCTATCGTGGAAAGTTTGTATGTTAGTCAAGAAGGACATTATGTAATGGGAAATTGCGTGGCAAGAAATTATCTAACAGGAAATTATCTAACAGCAAATTGCATAACAGGATATGAAGTAACGAGAAATTACGTAACAGGAAATTACGTAAATAAAAATCGAATAAATTACGGCATAGAAGATTATGTAACAGGAGATAACGTAACAGGAAAAGGCATACAGTAAACTAGGTAACAGGAAATTGCATAAGAGGATATTACTTCACATGTCCTACTTATGACATCACTGATGCACCGTCGTACCGTCGGCACCTGAACCTGCCGTAGGACTCTCCTTTTTCCTCTACTTACTTACCGGTAGCGTTTTATTTCTGTATTTTTCTAGCAAATGTGATTAGTGAACAGTTCGTTCGCGAGTTCCTCAGGTTATTTCTGACGATAACCAGAAATAAATATATCTTGAATTACTGGTCATTTTAGGCTATTGGCAAGAAGCATGGAATTGATCAGTAATTAAAAACACCTCTCTTCCTGTATTAATTGCATCAAGCTACTAAATGAAGCTACTAGCTCGATGTGCGAGATTTTATTGCAAGATTCATGCTCAATCACGTTATTATACTGACGAATGGGGAAGTTCGTCATGTAAGGATCTTCAAACCGGGAACACCGCACATGTGCAATACAGCTTGTCTGGAGCTTTTCCAGGTTCAACAAAGGTTTCCTACATGTAGTAGCCATTGTATTGTTCGACGAATAGGCCGATGAATGTGTGTCCATTCTCAATATAAAAATATTGGATTTAAATGCAGCTATTAAAGGCAAGGATTATAAATCTATGCGATGATCGACCCCCCTTAAATATCAAGTTGATACGATTAGGGGTATATATATATATAGCGATCTGATAACGATCCGAATACTTCCAACTAATGCCGTCTTATTGTCAGCCGGCTGTTGGCTCGAGCTTGTATTCCGTCCATTGTATTGCATTCACATGTTCTCTAAAGCGACTACGTGCCATTTCGCATGTCGCCAATATCAACATTTTTAGTTTTCGTAGTAAAAGCCTATTTCATTCACCTCAGCCTTCTTTTTATGGCATTGTTCTGAGAACCATAAATGAAAATAATGAGAAAAAGGCGATAGAAACAATTACATGCGGGCGTCTGACGGAAAACAAGGAATGAAGGGTGGATGGTCTAAGATCAGCACGTGAACTCAATGTTTTTTATAATATACGGTACTTTTTTCCAGGTTGGTCACTCCGTTTCACAGACCACAATTAAGCATATAAAATTATACATCGAAATGAAGAATTGGCACACTAATAGGGTCTACCATTCTGCTTTTACGACAGATCGATTCGGACGATTGTGAGGTATCCCAACCCCCGCGACATATTCCCGCTGGCCCACCTCCCCCCAAACATTTGCGAGGAAGATATCAGAGGAAGGAATAGAAAAACAAAAATTCATAACATTTACCAGTTATCTTCCAAGCTGACAGGCGATTTTGAAATCAGACAATCTCCATTTTGAGTTCAAGTTAGTCAAAGGGGAAATTTTATGCTCTGTGGTACTCCTTCGACTGTTCATAATTTTAGAAGTTTAGCCTGCCGACCTGCTTATAATGTGTGGCCAATAAGACTATATGAGTGGTTACATAAATCTCTAATACAATTGCCAAAAACCATTTTACAGTATGTTTATTCTTATTTGTTAAATTTGTTCAAATTAGTTGAACAAGTAGTAGAGAAAGAGCAAGACTGGTATACTTCGTTTTTGCAGCGCCCCCTGACGGCGTCGAGGGTTGCGGAGGGGGAGATACCTCCGAGCTGCAGAAAAATATACCAGATTTACTTCTGTTTTCTCCGGTAATGTCCAGTAACTTTTGGTAAATTTCTGACGTCACTTCTGGTTCTACTAGAGGTCAACCGCGGGAATTTGCTCTCTAGTCACGTCAATGTTAATTTACTTCAATGTTAATTTACTACCAGTCACTTCAATGTTGTTTGGCCTCTTATGACGTCACTTCTGGTTCTGCGAGAACCCACCATACCTTCACTACGCCAGGTTGCGCCTCTACGAAGATGAATTTCCAACTGTGGAAAATCGGGTGAGCATTGACTCAGACCATATCCAATGCGGTTACCCTCCACCGTGATGGAAACTTCATCCACCTTGAGCATGCCATATACGCACACCGTGGTCCGTTCTTCGTACGTTTGGAGCGTTGCAAGGACCCCACCAGATGCTTCTGAGGTGGGTTTTTGGTGCCACTACTAAGCCTTCCGGGTAGCTTGTACGGCGGTATGTTTTACGACGTGGTGTATATCAGCCCTCTACTCATTACATCTACGTAGGAGCAGATCAGACGCGTATAGCGTTGAACAAACGGGTTCTGTTGGTTAGAATACGAGCACAATTATACCAGCCGTATACCACCACGTACAGTGAACACGTCAACACACCGACAACAGTACCAGGCATAACCGCACACACCAGTGCTCCACCGACTCCAGTACACTCGTACCAAATTCGGAAGGGCAGCTTAGGTTACCATGTCAGCGGATATGCCTACAACTTCGGACCCTTGGTGGCAATATCCCTTCACTTGTCTCATCTCCGGGCCAACGGGATCAGGCAAGACGCACGATTACTCCACCCATCCCCCGACTTCTGTAGTTTTACGGAGAATGACAGAATGCCCACATCACGTTCATGGGAGGGTACGAAATCGTGTACGAGGGCAACACCCTATGGCTTCACTCTACGCAAAAGCCAGTATCATAAACCCAAAATATTCATCCAGGCTTTGCTGGGTATGGCCCATTGCCGGGCTTCCAATGGTAAGATGGCTATCCGTTTGCGGATTACTTCCACATGACGTACGACGAGTGGATCCGCATGTTCCAGGTCATCCCCAACCTTAATGTGAGCATACATAAGGCATTGATGGCACTGTATGCACTGGATTCGCATAGTTACGTCCTGTATCGCGGCTAAGAATGTCCGATGGCTAAGAGCGTCCGGTTCCTATCTTCCATCGCAGCTAGGACACTTTTCCTCACATTAGGGACAAGTGTCCGTCCTTGGTTGCAATATGAAAGGATATGAAAGGGGACACTAATCATCAGGACATTCTTATCCATCACACCGGTCCTGTCGCCTCAAGAGCAAAATCATGCTAGATCTGAAGTCCATTCGGATGTGGGTGGTCAACCAGCACTGTCCTTGATATCGACGCATCGCTACTACGCGTTTGTCCTGTGAAAGGAAATTCCGAAGATCAGCTCACACAAAGCTTTAACCATGTGCTCTATCTAACGATCTGACAGACTGACATCAGTACCATCACCATCGATGAAAGTGCGACACCGGACAGCCAATGAAATTCGTAACAGTGGACACACTTCAATTTTGATAGGCACGCTCTTCTAACTTCGTATAATGGCAGGGAATGTGCCTTACCAGTGCGATGCGCACAGCTATATGGACAAAGGAGGACATGGGTTGGGGAACGTGTTCGGGAGTATCGTCAAAACGTTCCTTCCACTGGCGACATCTGACGTGAAAACGAAGTGGAGTGCAAGCCCTGGATGACGCATTCAGCGATGTCCCCGTCCGAGAGCCAGACAAACGCCGAGCGAAAGAAGCGAGATACATCTAATGCGATAAAGCACAAAGAACCGTAGGGAAGTAAAGACGTGCACCAGTAGACGACCGACCAAAGTACGATACAGATCTAAAAGGAATCAAGACATCTTTGGGTGAACGTCCTTAATCCATCCAGAGTCCTGTCCCTCTACTAGCAGTGAATTTAGACTGTGGATCGTGTAGCCAACGTAGACCAGTACCGAACATGGGATATGGAGTGGAACATCCTCCTCTCCAGCATCAATGACACAGGATCCATCGAGTTCACCATCAGCAAAGAGAATATGGCTTGCGTGGATTTAACTCATGCGTACTTGTATGTAAAAGCCAAGATCATCAGTGGAAACGAGACCACCATCGTCGACAATGCAACAATGGGCCCGACAAATCTCTGACTGCTCTCTATGCTTCAGCAGGTGGATATTTCGCTCAGCAACCCCAAACCCATCAGCGACTCGACCAAGACGTATTCCTATCCCCATCCCCGAACACATGGGCACGGTGGATACCAGTACAGGCTGAGTAAAAAGGAAGTTTACAGCGAATAGCGGCTCGGTCGAGCACATGGTTCCGCTGCATGCGGATATATTCATGGAAGACCGAACAAGATACTCATTAAACCCCGACTGATACGAGCACTTCCAACTTTACAGCGAATCCGTTTGAATTTAAGCATTCCCACATCAACTTTGTCGCCCTCCATGTGGACGGACAGTGTGGTCCGGTCGCACCCATAACACCATAGTTTTCTAATGGGAGTTACAAGAACCTGGTTGTAGCAACAGGCCAAATCAACCAGGACGAAGGAAATATGGTTAGTCGGCAATGAAGACACATTGTTCTGCTTCGACTTGACTCCGACATTGGAGAACGACCATCAGCAGAGTCTGAGGCAACTTACGGTTTGCACGAGCCTCCGCGACACCGACGTGATTTGCTACATGTACTTCGAATTCGACAACTTCATTCGAGCGGATAAGACACGGAACGTCCTGTGTGACTTTGCCAGCGAACATGGGCACAGATCAGCGATAAACTGTTCTGAAAAATGACCCACGTACACTTACCGGTATGGCGTTTCAATGCGTGTGTTTTTGAAACGTCTTTCCGGTAGACTACTTGTACCCGGCCACGTACAACACGAGAAACATTAGGTGGCCGTATACCGTACTTGCCAGAAAAGCACGAAAAGCACGAATACTTTGACCCACACGAATTTCCACCCATACATTCCGACCTGCCGGCCTTTTATGGACGAATGCACAGAGACGTGGTGTTGGAACAGTCAGGCATTGCAAAGCCTGGTAAGTAGTGTGTATGGACAATGCTGCCGGTTTTAATTCTGTTATCGAGGCCGGGGATTGACTCTCCCTACTATCGTACAGATATTTGACGACCATCCCCAGACTGAAGAGCGAGACGTGCTGGTGTACGACTGGGTCGCTGTCAAACCCCCTTTTGGGCTTAACTTGTTCTTATGTTGTTGTTCTCACGGTGTTGTTCTCACGTTGTTGTTTCATTGAATTAAAAAATCTCATATTTGTCTGCTGTATGTATTTTTGGTTTTCGTGTGGTGGTTCTTATCCGATTTTTTTAGACATTAGCAGGTAGAGTGTGCGCTAGTGTTAAACTACACATGTAGCTGAACGCAGGTAAATTCTGTGTTCCTGTCCGTTCAAATTTTGCAATAACTCATTAAAACGAGTTAAAACATGCAGTTCAAATACGAGCGTGTAATTCTTAAAAAAAGTGCCTTAAGCCAACGCTCATGTGTTTAGTATCGATAACAATATGTTTCTGATCAAAGCTTCATACCACTGGATTATTGTACATTAATCCATGTTTACCACATTTACAATTAATCGAATTGATGTGGCTTTCTGTGAATTATATATACCGGTATATATTTTGTTAATTCATATGAGTAAAACTATCCACGTAGACCCAAGAGGGTTGCAAAAGGTAAGCAAGGTGGGTCGTATCAATTCATGCATATTCTCTATAATATGCAACAATTTATGAATGATTTATTGCATCTATGAGCCTTTCAGAAAGAAAATCGGAGAATATATCAGTTACTTGGCTTGTGGGATATTATTTATGTTTTTTTTAGTCCAATGTGAATTTACAACGCGAACGGGTACAATATAAACTCAAATTGGACATAACAATGTATAAAGTTTACATCTATCTATTTTAAACAAAATGATATTATTTACAATAATGGACAGCATGGCGACAACAGACTGTAAATAAACGAAGCTGTCTTCCTATTAGAATCGTTCAGTACAGGTTTCCCGAAAACAGCAACTTCCCCACAGCGCAAGCTCCGTTTCATAGGCTAACTCCACTTATGTCACTGCCGTCAGTAGCGGAAGTTAACCTTTACTACGTTGCTATGACGTATACGGAAAAAACCCACGTACGCACGGTTGTTTGAATCCGACCGAACAACTCCTTCAGTTTTGCACATGAGCGAGCTACTTTTAATATATGCTCTGTCCAGATAAACAGGGGAAATGATCTTCAGATAAATTTTTTTAACGCTAGGTCAACAGAGGTATTACAGGGACTTGAAAAGTCAGCGAAATGTTCGGTAAACATTTATTTTACTATATATCATGTAACTTCCGGCGAAGTGCGCGCGGCCGAGAATCCTGTCCAAAAATCTGACGGGTGGCCGGGGTATTATTAGACCCTCAGCGAGGTGGTTGCGAATGCAGTCCAATATGGTTTTCACAAGCAGTTCAGTACAGCCATTGCAGTCCAATACAGGAGGGATACTCCTGATTTAATTGAACGCACTAGACTGGATTTATTCTCAATCTGCGAGTCAGGACTTCGTGATAGCCAGATCCATCCTCCCCACAGCGCATGCTCCAGTTCACAGGCTCATTTATCATCCCTGCCTCCAACAGTGGAAGCAGACCTTTACTTCGTTGCTATAACGTATAGGGGAAACCCCATGTACGCACGGTTCCGTTTCATTTGTGTTTCATTTGGGTACACTACGCCATCCATAAGATGGCTTGCGAATCGTGTGTCTCCATTATCGCGGAGCGATATCCGTTACTTTACCGGATTCTGTTCGGCCTTCATCCGGCGGAGAACAGACTGGAGAAATCTGATAAATTACAGGTTTTCATACCACTTCGGAAACAGATATTGCCTGGGCTTACATAAGATATAGGCCAATGAATAACTTTCGTATCACTCAAGAGACGTTGTAGATCTGTGATTTTAAACAAGTAGGGCAGCACATAAGTCGAAAATGGCGGGTTACGTCGGTAGACTTTAGCTGATTGGCTGACGAAGTCACGTGGTATTGATTTCAGGAAATTCCCTCTTGCAGTTGCCGGAAGTAGGCTAAGAATGGATACACACGATCCCAGGGCCGGTCTTACTGCGTATAGATGACCCAGATGGTTACAGGTTGGGTTCAGTTTGAATCCGGCCGAACGCCTCCTTCAGTTTTGCACATCAGCGAATTACTTTTCATATGCTCTGTCCAGATAAGCAGGTAAAATAATCTCCAGATAATTCTTTTTAACGCTAGGTCAACAGAGATATTATGCAGACTTGAAAAGTAATCGAAATGTTCGGCAAATTTCTATTTTACTATATATATGATGGCATTTCTGGCGATGTGCGCGCGGCCCCGAATTCAGTCCAAAAATCTGACTGGTGGCTGAGGTATTATTAGACCCCCAGCGAGGTGGTTGAGCCAGATCACGAAGAAGTATTACAGCTAGTCTCGCGGGGTGCAAATTCAGTGGATTATATGAACTACATACACAATAATTAAAAGTAGATGCACGGGTTTATTTTCGATAAATCACCGTATGAAAATTAATAAAGTTTTTCTTTTCAAATCGATTTTTATCCCCTGAATTTTCATTTCTTTCACCTTTGACTCAAATAAAGTCATTCCCGTTTACGTCAAGACGACATGCACGGTACGGCCTAACAAATGTATATGTCACAGGGATCAGGGTATATATTAGAAAATTCGAAACTGTAGGCATTTGAGTTTTGTTCAGCTTGGCATCAATGGAAATGACTTTATTTGAGTGAAAGATGAAAGAAACAAAATTCAAAGAAATAAAATTCGATTTAAAATAGTTATTTTTATTAATTATCATAATTTATTGAAACTATATGTCGTAGAGATGTGTACCCCGGCTAGCAACACCTACTGCGATAGAGAGCTAAAATATCCCCCATTAAAATCCTCCCATCCGACCACCCGAATTCACGTGTTATCTTAATCAGTCCCAACCCTTATCTGATCTATATCAGTGCATGCACGAAGTTTCCCGAAGTTCTAGCTTCGGGCCTAAACCGGTTTGGAGAAGTTATATTCGGAACTAGCCCGAATGAGGCAATCTCCTGGCATGTACGATTTATTTCGTCGTAACAGGGCTAGCAGTTTGGAGCGTAAAGCTACCTCTGCAACACCCCTCCCCGTTTTCTTTTTGGCGAAGATCTTACTTCGCCCTTCTAGAACCCTTCCCTATCCCAGGCAACCGCCTTTCCAGCGCCGACAACAATTACTAAAATACGAGACAAAGACGTGAATTCTCCATGTTATATCACATGTGTCCAAATGCGTAACTTGCAGTGTACAAAACTACACTGCTCCCTAAAAGCACCCAACTTCAATAAAATGATACCAGAACATCATACAATCCACGACTGGAACAGGCCTCTAATCTAATAGCCGTCCAGACTATAAATTGGGCTCCGCATTCTCTCTCCCCTAATAATTTCAAGGCTCGTCTTCGCCAACGGCCAACACTTTCTAGTAGAGAGGGAACCTACAGGGACAAATGTACGAGGAGCCTGCAGTCTGCGTGCACTCAGACATGATGACCCAGCGCACACCCGCCCCAGCAAACGGCTACCACACCAGAGAGAATATCCCTCAGGAAAACTGAGAATGAAGAACATAACCATCAACTGTAACTCCCACAGATTTCAAGCTCACACAAAAACAAATCTTTGAGCTCATAACTAGAAGAGGGCTGAAACTATAATCAAATAATGACGCATTTATTCACTCCCCGCGTGGTGGCTATCTTACTCCACCGAATTCACGATAAATTATAACACGCATTGCACGACGGTTCAGAGAAAGCTCCCAAAAGTGTTCCATGACGAAGACAGGGTAAGGAGCCGGCCACACTCCCCCAATCCCAGGTCTCCGACATGGCCAACCGCACTGCATATTCCCATACTATATCTTCTCCATGTCACTCCATATATTAACTTGACCACATAAACTTCCATGAATGTGCCACATAGCTTAACACACACAGAAAACCCCACAAAGAACACACAGTTATAAAATCTCCACAGGCTTCACATAGAAATGCCATTAACGCATAAATCTGCATCACAGTCTTCATACACAGAAATTCTCTAACCACACAGCAGCTATCGAACTCAGGCGTCTAACACCCGGTTCCCTCACATAGAATACTCAAACACCCTTAGTTCATCACAACACATCAAATTCTCCCATAACTTACCAGTACAACGCCGCAGCGCAAATCAAAATTTTCGAACAACATTCAATTCCCGAATACACACCAGAGTCTCTCCCATATTATACGTGCGACGCCGCAGCACAAACCAGTGTTTTCCACACACTACCCACCCGTACAGCGCCACAACACAAACCAGTGCTCAACACACCGGAGTTCTCCACACACTACACGTACAACGCCACAACGTGAGCCAGTGTTCAACACACACCGGGGTTCTTTACACACTACACATACATAAGCCAAGAGAAACTCAAAACCCAGCCACAGGCCGTCAACCGAAGAGACCAACACCACAACCCCAGCACAGCTAAAACCTAACACAAACAGTGGTACCTGCCTAACCAGCATTCCCATACTGTTCATTCCCCCAAATGGTACCTGCCTAACCAGCATTCCCATAGTGTTCATTCCCCAAAATGGTACCTGCCCAACCAGCATTCCCATACTGTTCATTCCCCAAAATGGTACCTGCCTAACCAGCATTCCCATACTATTCATTCCCCGAAGTCAAGCCCTGGAGACTCCTAAAAATGGCTCAAGTGGCCGGGTTTAGGGAACGAGTAACATAGTTTCGGTGGTCGGAAGGGCCGTGATAGCCAAGGGCGAGGGAACCTCTTATTTATCCCCCACTGAATCAACATTAACCACCCCCACCAGCCCAGCCATTTCGTAGACCAAAGAGTAATGCAAAAGTTACAACAACTACTGCGGTCCCTGGAAGAAACGGGGGAGGAGGGTTTGGACCATGAGGTCAAGGAACTTATATGGAGCGCCAGTGTCCGGCAGACTTTCTAAAGGACATCCCGACACCGGCGGTCCAACTCGACCTACCGGTGGTGATTCACTAGTTTGGATTATAAGGGCCACCCTCCTCTACCAGTCGAGCGTCTACTCGACCTAACCGAAGACCATATGCCCTAACCTTCTCATGCACTTGGCCCACCTCTTTATCTAAGTCCAATGATTTCTTCTACTCGACATGCACTTCGACCACTTCTCACCCCCTTCAATTTTTTGCAGTGCTTCCTCTATGATCATTAACACATTAACGGCCCTTAATGTGCCATGTCAACCAACGTGGAATGATATATATGGTATATGCAGACAAATCAAAATCAACACTGTCTCCCGTGCCTGGAGAAATGCAACACAGAATACAAACTGGATTTTAGATTGGATCACATCGAGGAGATAATAACTCCCGAGTTCAAATACAAACAGGAAATAGTCTGTCCCGAGATGGCAAACTGTATCAAAATTTAAACTCACTTACTCATTCACAACACAAAAATATATATGAGTTATTGGAAGGCTCTGATTGAGCTCAAATAATCTATGGAACAGCTTCAAATCTGGTTCAGCGGAAGTCAGAAACCGTTTGTGCACAACGGGTAAGTGCGTTGCGCACAATGGAAACTGAATTATAACCAAAACACTCTATAAAACTACTTTCCATACCCAAGAGTTCTAAACCCTGTATGTTTATTCTGATCTCGGGAAATAGTACTCTATGTTGGAAGATTCTGATTGAGCTCAAATAATTTAAGACAGCTTTAAATTTAGATAAGGCAAAGTCGGAAACCGATGGGATCCTATATCGGAAACTGGCCTATAACCAATCCAGTCTATAAAGCCAATTTTCACACCTGAGAGAATCTACAACCTGAATGTCTTTTGAGTGAGCGAATTTAACATCACTTTCAACAATATTTCAGCTATATCACGACGAACCAACTAAGCACCACCCAGTCCAGGAAGGTCTTTCGATCAAGGAACCAGTACTCTCTCGTTTATTTCCAAAATAATTCCGAATGTGTAACCAAAGCCAACAACCAACATTTGTTGACCTGCTTCTCTAAAACCTTCATCACCCTCATAGTGTCCAACATCATGAACAACCTTCAGTCTATCATTCAGACCCCTCACGGATGAAACATAGACACGTTCTCATTCAACCAAATTTCAAACAATAGCACAATTTCCTGAACTGATCCAAGAGAATGGAGAAAACAAAATCAGGAAATACATGTCATTAACTCAATTCAAAAGGATTGAGGGAAGTCTGAGTAGTAGGGAGCGGACCGGACGACGCACATTGACCCCAAAAATTTGCATGATTTGGGGCGGAAACGAGGCGGAGAGGTCAAGTGCACTATAGTTCCAGCAGAATGACCAAAAAGCTACCTCCAACACAGGAGAGTTCCAATTGTTGCAGGGAATGTATTCCTCCGCGGTGATGCGGTCCTGGCGGTGATACGGTCGCGGAAAAAAGCTTCCGCGGAGAAAAAGTAGTCCCTAGACAAAATGGTCCGATTGGGTCGAGTGAGGTATCAAAGTGAAGTATTCGTGAAGGGGCATCTGATGGGCTGGGTGTGGGGTTGAAATATCGGCATTCTGCGCATGCGCGGTGGCCCAAGGGTATGAAAATAGACGTTTTTGAGCTAGGGGAGCCCCTAATGGTCCGATGGAGGCGTATGAGGTATCAAAGTGAAGCATTCGTGAAGGGGCATCTAATGGGCTGGGTGTGGGGTTGAACTATCGGCATTCTGCGCATGCGCGGTGTCCCAAGGATATGAAAATAGACGTTTTGGAGCTAGGAGAGCCACTAATGGTCCAATGGGGTCGAGTGAGGTATCAAAGTGAAGCATTCGTGAAGGGGCATCTGATGGGCTGGGTGTGGGGTTGAAGTATCGGCATTCTGCGCATGCGCGGTGGCCGAAGGGTATGGAAATAGACGTTTTGGGATCTAGGGGAGCCCCTAATGGGCCGATGGAGTTGTATGAGGTATCAATGTGAAGGGGCATCCAATCATGGGTGGGTGCATGTAAAAATTTTCCTGAAAAAAAGCGGAACACGGACTTTATCGAAAAATCCGGGAAAATGCCTATATGGGGTATGGGGGGTATATAGGTCGCCGGGCTTATTGGGACTTGCCTATCAATAGAGTTATCTCCCCCTAGTTCCAGGGTGGGTGTATGTAAAAATTTTCCTGAAAAAATACGGAACACGGACTTTATCCTAAATTACGGGAAAATGCCTATATGGGGTATGGGGGGTATAGGACCGATGTTTGTCCCACTGGGAAACCTACTTCTAGACATTTGCGGTATGGTTGTTTGGATTTGTTTTCTTATTCTCGTCATTTAGAACACGATAGAAAGTGTCCCGGAGCGAATCGTTGAAATTTTTGAAAAAAGTTCAAGGAGACCAATATAGTCCCATACTAGGGGTATAGGACCAATGTTTGTCCCACTGGGAAACCTACTTCTATGCATTTGCGGTATGGTTGTTTGGCTTTGTTTTCTTAGTCTCGTCATTTAGAACATGATAGGAAGTGTCGCGGAGCGAATCGGTGAAATTTTTGAAAAAAGTCACCGAGGCCTGGGTAGGCCCATAGGCCTATACTGCATGGCTATGGATGTATAGGTCCATACGGGGTGGACGTGTTGGGATCTAGGTGGGCCACTAATGGTCCGATGGGGTCGAGTGAGGTATCCATGTGAAGCTCTCATGCAGGAGCACTTGACTACACTCATGATTCGTCCGTTGTCCATAGTCTGCGCATGCGCAGCCTGGCCGTAGTATAGAAAGCAGGCAATTTTGGGGGTGTGTGTGTGGGTGTGTTTGGGTTAGAGATGGGCTATTCACGGTTCGAATGGGTCGTGTGAGGTATCCATGTGAAGCCTATGTGAGGGAGCCTCTGATGGCGTGGATGTGGGGTTGAAATATCGTCATTCTGCGCATGCGCGGTAGCCCAAGGGTATGGAAATAGACGTGTTTGTGGTCTAGGGGAGCCCCTCATGGGCCTATTGGGTCGAGTGAGGTATCCATGTGAATCCTAGGTGGGGGAGCATCCACCTGGACTAACATTCACGTGGTTTGGTGGGTCTGCGCAAGTGTGTGTGACGTCACTTCCGGGTTTTTTCAGAATGCTCAAACACTACCTCCAACTTTCCCGGCCCGGCCCGGTCCGCCCCGGCCCGCCCCGGCTCGCCCTGGCCGCAGCGCGCGCGTTCTCCGGAAGTGCGCGTCATCAGCGGCAGTGCGCGCCTCAATGAAATGCCCGCTCCAAACCTAGACCAAAACACGTACTTGGTCTGTGGGCTGATTTCATTGGCTCTCTATTTTACTATAGTGCTCTTGCATTCTAACATTGATGGGTTACATTTTGGCCCCATCCTACACCACTGATTTCAGTTTGACTGAATCTCCACATTGGGCATTTATGCATTATGAATAAAACACACAAGACAGTGAACAACAACAACGTGAGAACAACCACGTGAAAACTGAAGCCCAGAACAGGGGCCTTGTACATTGAAAGAACTGAAGCCCAGAACAGGGGGCTTGTACATTGAAAGAACTGAAGCCCAGAACAGGGGGCTTGTAAACTTAAGCCCAGAACAGCGGGCGTGTGTACATTGAAAAAACTTAAGCCCAGAACGGGGCTTGTACATTGAAATGATGGGCGGCCCAGTCATATACGAGTACATCGCGGTCCTCGGCCTTGGGGTACTCGTCAAACATCGGTACGATGGTAGATAAGGTTCTTACCCGGCATCGATGGTACAGGTAAACAAGCAATATTGTCCGCACACGCTACTGGTCAGGCTTTGCAACGTTTGACTGTTCCAACACCACGTCTCTGTGCCTTGATCCATGAAGTCTGTTAAATCGGGATGGAGGGGTGGCAGGCCGTACGGGTCAAAGTATTCGCCCTGCTGTTCTGTCAAGTACACGCCCACCCAATGTTCACCGGGCCGATCCATCGGGTCCGTATTGAGAACGTAAGCCGCAGGATACATACGGTCTAATGGGACCACATCTCCGGCGAACAACCCTTGAAAGACCATACGTGTCTCTGGGTCATTCTCCAGCACGGTGGTTATCTGGTCTGTATCCATGTTAAGTGGAGAAGTCACACAGGAAGTTGCGCGCCTTGTCCACTTGAATGATGTTGTCAAACTCGGCGTGGCAGATCACATTGACGGTGCTCCGGAGGGCTCGTTGAAAGTGGATTTCCAACCGTAAATTGCCTTGCTTGGGCAGGGCCAGCTGATGGTCGTTCTCTAAGGTAGGGGTCAAATCGAAACGTTGTACCACGAGTAAGGGTATTGGATATCCACGAGGCCACATTCCCATCGTCCAGGTAAATGCAACGGTTGCGGTAACTGGGTCACGTACCTGGCCACGGTGTTGTCAGGAAACACATCCAGCGAACTGTTACTGGGTAGGGTGAGGTAAAACATGGCGACTGAGCTGTCCTGCTGCTGCTGTTGGTTTTAATAGGTGTTCCAGGCCTTGAACGGTTGTGTCCGGCGTCGTGTTCGTCGCGTTGACTTGCTACGTGTCACGGCTCTGGAGATGTGGGGTGTCCTGATCAAGGGTGTTTTTTTAAAGGTTTGAAAAGAAGGTGCCCGTTGTGGTGGTGGAGTTTTTGGGGGTGACCCCGGTTCCCATTCGGATTCCCAAGAAGGTAGTGGGCCACTCGGCGATGGCTGGGTTCGCTGCATAAAGGCCCAGCGGTGGGGGTTCCCCACCAATTCCTGTGGTACATGCATGTCTTTCAAGCCTTGAGCGAATACCTCCCATCCTCGAGGATCCGTGTGCGATCTGCGTTTACGCATCAGGTCATTCACTAAATCCGTCATGTGGGTGCCGGGGACCACCTGATTCTGTACCAGGAGTTCGCCTTTATCATTCCAAGTCATGTTAGGATTCTGTTTCATCCGTTGTAATACCAGGCCAGCTTGTTTCTTGAACGATGCAGGTACACTCTTCAGCACTTCGTCTTCCACCCACTGTGGGGCTGTGGGGGCTACCCCTGGTAATGGCGGCTGTTGGAGCGGTGCTGAGGTCGGCGGTGTGTCACGTGGTGGTGGTGGTGGTGGTGGTGGTGGGGTAGAGAGGGTTTTGTATTGGTCCATGAACGTCATGTACCGTTGAAGCGTCTCATTGTACCGTTGTACTTTCTCACTGTCGCTTAACCCCGGTCTGTGTAAGATCTGTTGCATCTCTCCATCGAGGGTGTTTATGGTCTTCACCGTAGGTGGGACAGGGTAGGGCGATTGGAGGTTTTGAAGGAACCGTGGTTCGACGAGGACCATTTTTTCGTGTGGTTCATTGTCGGCCGAAGAGTCCACCCAATACTGGACCCAACACGGAAGCGGCCAACGGTGCTAAGATGGCCCCGAGAAAGCCGCCTTTCTGTAACACCTTTTTCTTTTGTGTTTGAGAGACCCGCTTCTGGACTAAGGTTCGGAGACCTGTCTTATGCTTGGTCAACTTGGTCTTCTGAGCCGGAGTCAGTGGTACGTTGCCTTTTAACAGGTTGTACCCGATCTCGCACAGACAGCGTACAAGGTCAGGGTCCGCACCGCGTACAATGGTTCGGACTAACTCGGGTGGGGCCGTCTTCAATACACGGAGCGTGGGAGCGTGCTTCCGTACTCGCGCAGACATCATGTACAACTAATGCTAGAACCCACAACTCTGCTCTTTTTATCTACCTCAGAGACAAAGTCAACCATGCTGTGGTATTCATTCTTTTTATTATCCCCATCATCAAACACACACTCCAGCTGGGGGCGCCACTGTGGATGTGTTTACATTATTTTTGTATGTACACGTGGTGGGTCTCTCGGGGAAAGATGCCGGTCCGTAGTCGAAGGTGGTCGGGGGTGGCTTGCTTGAGGTCGAAGAGCATATACTCGTGCTGAGGGGTTTAGGAATCTTTAAAGGCTTCCAACGCAAACGGTGTGCGGCCGGGATATATCTGTCTCGCCAGGTGCAGCAGTTGAGTGGTATCTCTCGGGTTTTTGAAGACCACCAGGTAGTGGGCATTTAAGCTGATGTTCCGATGTTCTTTGTTTTTACTGAACAGATTCTGCACAATGTAGATGATGCTGAGCCGTCGATGATGGCTGCCTTTGGTAAAGAGTTGGGTGACCCGCGCATCCGTCTCCGCCATGAGATCATCCAGAACCACCAAGGTGTCGGGTTCCAAATCGGCCAGGTTAGGTAGGCCTTCCACGAACGTGATGTGGGGCATTGCTGCATACGCTTCCTGCCATTCTCCATAACACCACACGACTCGGGCAATGGGTGGGGTGATCATGCTGTCGGCGTGTTGAAGGAGCTTCCGGACGAAGTGCGTTTTGCCGGAGCCCGTCGGTCCTGCGATGAGACACGTGAAGGGATGCTGCCACCGAGGGTCCATGGTTCGAGGTGTATCCGTTGTCGTGGTAACCCGCTCTTGTAAATTTCGTACGAGTGAACTGGAGTGGTGGGTACAACGTCGGTCGTCGTTGTCTGTTCACTGCGAGTGATGATGGGGGTGGGTACAACGTCGGTCGTCGTTGTCTGTTCTCTGTGAGGGATGAAATCCGGTGGGTTTTCAGACGTAGTAGGTGTACTTGGTGTAGGTGTTGACTCTATACTCGTTGTGGCTTGTACACGGGGTGTGGTGATGACTGGGCTCGATACGGTGTTGACTGGTGCTATCTGTAGACTGGTTTCACTGATGGCTGGTGTTCTCAGTTGGTTAAGTAGCGTGCTGACATAGGCTACGTCGTAAAGCACACCTCCGTACAACACACTCAGCAGGGTTAGCAGTATCACCACAAAGCCCACTTGCGCTTTGCGCGTTTTGGGACACGCTGCGTTCAGAGGCAGCTGCTGTTTGTCCATAGCACCGTGGTCGAACGTGGAATGAAGGATGACGGTAGTGGTGTCTGGCTTTATAGTCGTTTCACCTGGTTGGCAGCGACCCAGGTATTGAAGGAACTGGGCCAGCCTTGCCATTTGACGAAATGAAACAGTTTGCCACGTCGACGTTCCGTTTTCAAAATCTGCTCCACCGTGTAGTAGTCTTGCTGTGTTTTTACGACAGGCTGTAATTCCATCTCGTAAAACGTCCCTAGCAACGGTTCCCTTGAAGATCTTCCAGTTCATAGACTCGCTGCTGTTGGGGTAGGCGCCGTTTAATCAGGAAGTGCTCATCGCTCCAGTTGGGCAAGTAACTTTTCTCGAACTTGCCCGTGACTTTACTGATCCGTACAGGGTCCCCGACCTTGTACACCGCCTTCGGCGTTCGCTGCGATGGCCTGGGGTACAAGACACGCCGGACTTGGGCTTCATTGCGTTGGGTCACGGTAATGGGGGCTCTCTCTATACTCCGATGATAGGCTCGATTGTAACCACTCACAAGTTTCGGGAGAACATCGATGTACCGCCTTGTATTCTTATAGGTGAAATATTTATACATGCGGCCTTTGAATGTCCTGTTGAACCTTTCCACCACGGAAGCCTTGGTGTCGTTGTACGTATGGAAGAAAAAC
This sequence comes from Hanleya hanleyi, assembly GCA_036873755.1. Classification (NCBI taxonomy): domain Eukaryota; kingdom Metazoa; phylum Mollusca; class Polyplacophora; order Lepidopleurida; family Hanleyidae; genus Hanleya; species Hanleya hanleyi. The sequence goes on from JAVTVY010027756.1 coordinate 56,071, forward strand.
ACCTTCTGGGCTTTCAGAAACTGTTGGAACGGTCTGTTGAGGAATTCCGTGCCTTCGTCGGTTTGCAAATACAAAGGTTTGCGCCCGGTCTTGAATATATCTTTGAACGCCGCTATCAGAATCGCCCCCGTTTTCGTCCGGATGGGTACCACCCACGCATACTTGGATAGGATATCGATGCACGTCAAGATATACCGATTCCCATCGTTGTGTTTGGCAAAGGCGCTCATATTGAGCAAATCCGCTTGCCACTGGGCATCTATTCCTCCCACGATGACCCGGTTCCGTAGAAAATGGCGACGGACAGATCGATGTAAGGTATAGATGTCTTGTTTTCTTAACCAATCTCGGACTTGGGCACGTTGTATCCCCTGGGGGTTGGCCGCTCGATAGAGAGCCGACAATGCACTATAGGCCGCCGGACTGTCGGGACTGTAGTATAAGTTATCCAACACCTTCTCCCAGCGCTTCATGGTGACAAATGATGATGGACCCTGGCTCTATCGTTTATTTATAACGGGTATATCTTGGGCCGGAGTTTCTTTCTGATTTTCTTCGTGGGCTTCCACAGTGTCCATGGTAAATGACCAGTCCAACTCGTCTGATGACCGCTTGATAAGCACTTGATCCACATCTACCACGGCATCTTCCAATGCAGACCATAGATCAGGGTGAAGGGTAAAATGCACTGTACCTCCATCTAGCCGAGCCAATTGAGCAAAGAAAGGGCCGCGTCGGATGTACACATCGTGACACAAGTGGATGAGGTCGCCGTCCAGTTCACCAGACAACCTGAATGCGACGTTAAACCTTATTTCTCTCTCTCTCTCTCTCACCAGACAACACCCGTTTGAATTTGGTCCAGCCCTTCCGGGACAGACGAATGTGAGCCGGGCACGGTTGTGTAGGGTCCGCATCACAGATATCCCCCACCTCCTCCATGATATCGACCGTATCCGCATACACGTGCAGTAAAACCTCGGGGGTTAAGCTGAGATACGCCAGTATTATATGCTCCGTCATGGTCAGTACGTGAATGGTACCAGATTTGACTGTTTCTCGCATTTATAGGGAGAACCCCGTGAGATCAAAGGATCAGGTGGTCATGTCACTGGGCTGACTGAGTCTAGCCGCGTAATCAATGGCATCGTCGTCTGGTTCATGGCTAGACATTTGTTCATTGGGTTCTGCCGCTGCTTCTCTCAGGGCACGAGCCCACTCCAACTCGTCTGATGACCGCTCGTCCGGTGTAAACAGCTGGTCCACGATAGGCACCACTTTCTCGAAGGCTGTCCACAGATCGGGGTCTAGGGTGAAGCCTCGCGTAGGGTCTTGGTAGCGACCCAGGCGTGGGAAGAAGGGTCCACGGTGTACGTAGATGGCATTGTCTATGTGGATGAGGTGTCCGTCGAGCTCGCCGCTCAACACCCGTTTAAATTTGGTCCAGCCGTCACGGTGTAGCGTAACCGTATTCGATACAGTCTCAGCGGGCGACCAGCAAACATCTCCACGGTCTTCCACGAGGGTGACTTTATCTTCATAGACGTGTAACGCCACCCGGGGTGTAAGGGGAAGGATGGCTCGTAGGACGGGTGACATGCTTGATCCAATGACGAACGGTGAATGACACACACTCTGTCTGACCCTCGTAGTTATAGTCAGGTGCCACTGTCAATGCCACAGCGCCAGGGTCAATAGGGCACAGACTATTGTGAGGCCAACCAGCCGTCGCTGGTTCCGGCGCGAGCGCTCGTGGTCCATAGCCCGAGCATCAAGGATGGCTGTCATAGTCCAGTAGTGGTGAGTGATGGCACACCTCTCCATCGAGTGCACTCTCTGTCGAGGATCGCTTCTGTGAACTCGTTGAGGATCTGGCGTCGCCCCTCGTTGTCGTCGCCATCTGCAAACATGGACCGGACCACTGCTCGGTAACCCGTGAGTGAATTAACCACGGTGGCATGCTGTAAAATGCGAGTCGCATAGGGCTGGATCTCCGCCATGGCTCTGCAACCGTAGAAATGAAGGTGTGTCACACATGCGCGCCTAGATGTAGCTCTACGGGTGTAGTCCGTGATACGTACTATTCTGATGGGTTAGTCCAAAAAAGAGAGCAACAACAACACAGATTACAGGTCAATCCTTTTATTATGCGTGAATAACCTGTGAACATCATAGGAATGCATGTAATAACCTGTCTGTGGGGTTTTTCCACAATGTCGCTCACCTTCGTGTCTTTTCGGGTACGTCCGTGTCTTTTCGGTAAAGTCCGTGTCTTTTCGGTAAAGTCCGTGTCTTTTCGGTAAAGTCCGTGTCTTTTCGGATCGGTGACGTCCGTGTCTATCATCCGGGCACTTCGCGTCTGCGCCTGCATTGAGGTATGTATGAGGGTCTTCATGCGCGCGCGCAATGCGGCTCAGTCGTACACCAGTACACCAGTCTCGATCCTCGACTTGGGGTAGAGTGTGCTAAAAATAGATCACCAGCTAGCGTGCTATAAAAGGGAAGCGGCCTTGCCGTTTCATCAGACACTCTGTCAACCACCAAGATGTTCACTTGCACAACTTGCCAGAAGCAGTTTACTCGCCCAGAAGATTTGCGACGCCACGAGGCCTCCATCCACAACGGTACACTATATACTTGTATAACCTGCGCACGGTCATTTAATCGGGAGGATCATTTACTGCGCCACGAACGTTCAATTCATGGGCTACCCAAGCGTCCATGCGAGGATTGTGGTCAACTCTTCAAACGACGCAGTCAGTTGCTGCGACACCAACGGTTGATTCATGCCCCGGTACCATGGCATGAGCGACAACTTCCTACTGAAGAGGAGCCGCGGAAGGTGAGACCCAGTGAAGATAAGCCCGGGGAGACGAACGCCACTGGTGATGCGATGAAGGAGAGCCCGCCTATACCCACAGTTCAGAAGAGCCTGGATATCCAGCCGGACCCCAGCGTTAAGGTTTTGAGTCATACGCCTGACAACATCGAACATTTTCTGGGCGATCTCTTACAGGACAACCATCCAGTGAGTGACATCGATCAGCGCCATTGGTCCATGACACAGCACTGTTTCCACCCTCATGGCCCTATTCAAGATATTTACAATTTTCCACTGACCAACCGCACCCGTCTACGCAGCTACGTGGAAGCCATCTTCAAAGATCAAACTACGGCCTTCAAATTGAATGTCGCTTTCCGGTACATCTTACGTCACAAAAAGACGGGCCAGTTACGGTATTATTATCCCGGCAATAATATCTATGTGTCTGACCAGCCGTTCACCATCATTAACCGGAGGTCACTAGAGACGATGCTGGAGATACTGGACACCGTGGATGCCTTGAGATGGGAACATCGTCAACGCCCCAACATACAATGGGTGGTAGAGAGGGTAACCAATGTCACGTTTTTCCTTACCAAGCTGACCGACCACCGCCATCGGTTGAATGCGTCACCCGCGCACTGATGAATACCATAACATGCCGCACATACTCTGTATGTCTACATGCTGATCGTTGACTTGAGCTCAGTAAACACTTGTACCTAATGTGACGGTGCGTTAAATAATAAAACATGGTGTTTGATATTTCAATTTGTTTTGCTGTGAACATACTAAACATGCCCAGGGCGGCTCCCCCAGCCTGGGTATGATGTAACATTGGGGATAATAAACTATATAAACATTGCTGAACTTGTTGTTATTCACGACAACCGCTATCCGATTGTATAATACAGAATATATAATGTATAATACAGGACATATATGGTACAATACAGGAAACCTGTGGTATATTGGGCCGCCCATCATTTCAATGTACAAGCCCCGTTCTGGGCTTAAGTTCTTTCAATGTTCAAGCCCCCTGTTCTGGGATTAAGTTTACAAGCCCCCTGTTCTGGGCTTCAGTTCTTTCAATGTACTGCGCGCGCGCGCGTGCGGCATCAGTGCGCATGCGCAGACTATTGACAATGAACGACACACTAGCCCAGGCGGATGCTCCCTCACGACAGCTTCACGCTGATACCTCATACGACACCATAGGAGCATTAGGGGCTCACCTAACCCCTAAAACGTCTATTTTCACACCCTTTTCCCAGAATTCCCTGTCTGCGCATGCGTAGAATGGTGACAATGCTCGAGCCACTAGTCCAGTCAGATGCCCCTTCATGAATGCTTCACATTGATACCTCATATGACCCCATCGGACCATTAGTGGCTCCCCTACATCCCAAAACGTCTATATCCATACCCTTTTCTCACAATTCCCTGTCTGCGCATGCGCAGAATGGTGACAACGCTCGAGCCACTAGTCCAGTCAGATGCCCCTTCACATAGGCTTCACATTGATACCTCATATGACCCCATCGTCCCATTAGGGACTCCCCTAGATGCCAAAACGTCTATTTCCATACCCTTTTCCCACAATTCCCTGTCTGCGCATGCGCAGAATGGTGACAACGCCTGAGCCGCTAGTCCAGTCAAATGCCCCTTCACGAATGCTTCACATGGATACCTCATACGCCTCCATCGGCCCATTAGAGGCTCTCCTAGCTCCAAAACGTCTATTTCCATACCCTTTGGCCACCGCGCATGCGCAGAATGGTGACAACGCCCAAGCCGCTAGTCCAGTCCGATGCCCATTTACCTAGGCTTCTCATGGATAGCTCATACGCCTCCATCGGCCCATTAGGGGCTCCCCTAGCTCCAAAACGGCTATTTTCATACCCTTGGGCCACCGCGCATGCGCAGAATGCCGATATTTCAACCCCACACCCAGCCCATCAGATGCCCCTTCACGAATGCTTCACTTTGATACCTCACTCGACCCCATCGGACCATTTTATCTCCGCGGAAGCTTTTTCGCGCGACCGCATCACCGCCAGGACCGCATCACCGCGGAGGAATACATTCCCTGCAACAATTGGAACTCTCCTGTGTTGGAGGTAGCTTTTTGGTCATTCTGCTGGAACTATAGTGCACTTGACCTCTCCGCCTCGTTTCCGCCCCAAATCATGCAAATTTTTGGGGTCAATGTGCGTCGTCCGGTCCGCTCCCTACTACTAGTCTGATTACTATTATCACACTGACAACACCATGGTATCGCCATGAATGTGAGCCGCATGACTGACAATGCCCCAGACTATAAACTGAGCAATCAAAATCATGTATTGGACAACCAAACTGTAGGCAATATATATTTGTATTAATCCAGAAAATCGACCCGACGAGCGATTTTTTAGCCGACCAGTTGACAGCCGACAAATTCGACTATCACGAACACCACGACAAATGCATGTCTTTAACTCAATTCAAAAAAATTGAGGCACGTCTGGTTACTATTACCGCACTGACAACACCATGAATGTGTGCCACATGACTGACAATGCCCCAAACTATCAACCGAGCAATCAAAATCACGAACACCACGACATAAGTGGAACTATACAAATTAGGGACCAACCGTTCAAAAAATATCTTGAAGCACAAAGAAAAAACGTGTTTCCCTTTTATCAGGATGGGAAAAACGTTAGCAGAAAACAAAGTCAACCATCAGTGAGCCGCGAACAATTTGAGCATTCACCATCAACCCACAATTGTATTCCCCACACAAACTCCTCACAAACGCCAATATGAACTTTACTTCAAAATTTTCTATCATACATTAACACTATCACATAGCAGAAAAATCTCGCACAAAAGTCAATCCACACAGCGAAAATCTATCACACAAAAGTAACATCTGGAGCGACAATGGAGAAAAAACTCCTTAAAAAATCAAATTTTCCCATATACTAGATCTATACGATAAGACGGTACAAATATTTGAACATTATATAGCCCTACCGGGCTCAAATCGCATTCAATACAACAGAGTCAATTTATCCGGCTTTAACCAATATATTGGTGACGAACGGTCAACATGCCACTACGAATAACATACCGCGTTTATCACAGGACAATACAAAGGTATATACGGCGACGCCAACTTAGAATAATACAATATGTCCAAGAAATGTTGGCTAATCCAGCTGGCTATATACCAGAAATATATTTAATAGCATGGGCCGAATTGAACACATCAAGTCTCCCAAAGAGGCAAAACGATTAATGCCACATTACACAGACCAAAAAATGTTGTCGACAGTGCCAAATTATACCGCGTAGGCCTTATTTACAGCACAGCGCGTCTATCACAGGGCAATACTACTGTATATACGGCGACACCAAGTTTATTAAACGACTACTACCGACCCGCTATTTCCTAGAAATGTCAGCCGGCCATATACCAGATACCACCTAGATCTTACTAATAACACAGCGCGCCTATTACAGGGCAGTAAATCTGTATATACGGCGACCCCAAGTTTATTGACTGCATACGACCGATACACTTTTTCCTAGAAATGCTAGCCGGCCATGTACCAGATAAATATTTGATAGCACGGACTGAATTAAGCACAGTTTCCCAATAAAGATAGGCGAAACTATCAACCGCGTTTTCACACAAGCTTGTGCTCTCAATATTAACAAATTTACTACTGTCTGGGCCGCCAACCAGCTGGACAAAGGAAAACCTGCCCTGAACTACACTCCCCAATCAACAGCTCACGAGCCGTGAAAAAATTTATACAGAACCGTCTACTAGAATAGCCCACATGTCAGGATGGCCTTCTCCCGGTAAAACAATTCGACCTACAATCTACCCGTGGATAGCCGGCCAATACAACAGGGGTTAGGGGTTCGCGAACAAAGGAAAAATGACCGGCTTCCATACCGTATCGCGTTTGTTTACCGGGAAATTTTATCAATCTTCCAGGCATAAATTGGTTCTCAACCGTAAAAAGCAATTAATTAATGTCTGACGCCAGTTGTCGTAGAGATGTGTGCCCCGGCTAGCAACACCTACTGCGATAGAGAGCTAAAATATCCCCCATTAAAATCCTCTAATCCGACCACCCGAATTCACGTGTTATCTCAATCAGTCCCAACCCTTATCTGATCTATATCAGTGCATGCACGAAGATTCCCGAAGTTCTAGCTTCGGGCCAACCTGTAACCATCTCGGTCATCTATACGCGGTAAGACTGACCCTGGGATCGTGTGTATCCATGTTCAGCCTACTTTCGGCAACTGCAGGAGGGAATTTCCATAAATCAATACAGCGTGACTTCGTCAGCCAATCAGCTAAAGTCTACCGACGTAACCCCAACGTAACTCGCCATTTTCGAGTCATGTGATGAACTACTTGTTCAAAATTTCAGATCCACCACACCTCTTGGATGATACGAAAGTGATACATACCTATATATTTTGTAAGCCCAGGCAATATTTGTTTCAGAAGTGGTATGAAAACCTGTAATTTATCAGATTTCTCGGGTCTGTTCTCCGCCGGATGAAGGCCGAACAGAATCCGGTAAAGTACTGGATATCGCTCCGCGATAATGGAGACACACGATTCGCAAGCCATCTTACGGATGGCGAAGTGTACGCAAATGGCTTCGGGCCTAAACCGGGTTGGAGAAGTTATAACGAGCGCAGCTCGCGACGGCGAAGCCGTCGCATGAGCGAGTCTCATGGCAACGCGAGAGATTTTCCAACTTGAACAACTGAAACACGAACATACTAAGGCCGAAATTTCTTTCGTCACGTTGAGAAGAAAACATGGCGGCGACAGAGTCACTCCGTACCTGTGAACAATAGTACAGCACGGAATGAGAGTAAGAATACACAAGAGTGCGGTGGATTGATGACATATTTACACCATAAATATCTAAATCATTAAATTACTGTATCGAGAAAATTTATATCACAAAAAAATCATTCAATCAAATTGTCTACGCACTTGTCTACACTGGCGCACTCTCCGCACAGGAATGACACCGTGGCAAACGAAGGGTAACCGAAATCACCGCTGAAACGTGATCGCTACGAAACTCCTAGCAGAACTTTTTAAAACAATACGTCGCTGCCATGGTTTTTTGCCGATATTTCTAAACGCGTTCAACTGAAATGACCATACACACCTTGAAATGACTAATAAAAACGAAATTAAATGAATATAGTGTAGTAACAATTCGCTGTTCACCATATATATTTATTTTATTCAAATGTTATAGTACTCTTTCTCTCGCCATGGCAGAGTAGCTTACAAGTTAAAACATTGTTGTGAGCAGTTTGCCTTCATGTCGTCTGCACAGATCACAACAACAACAAGGCGGAGAAACAGAGATCTAAAATAAACAACTCCGATTCTCCGTCAAGTTTTGGTTCCATCTTTGAAGATGTATATGAAAATTATCGGCATGAGTGCAATCTGATATTTCATACAAGGGACGACTTCAAGTTGCACGACCAGAAAACACTGAGCAGGGCAACCTGTAACCATTTCGGTCATCTATACGCGGTAAGACTGCCCCTGGGATCGTGTGTATCCATTTCAGACTACTTTCGGCAGTTCTGCTAGAGGGAATTTCCATAAATCAATACCACGTGACTTCGTCAGCCAATCCGCTTAAGTCTACCGACGTAACCCCAACGTAACCCGCCATTTTCGAGTCATGTGATGATCTACTTGTTCAAAATTACAGATCTACCACACCTCTTGGATGATACGAAAGTTATTCATACCTATATATTTTGTAAGCCCAGGCAATATCTGTTTCCGAGGTATGTATGAAAACCTTTATTTTAGCAGAGTTTTCGAGTCTGTTCTCCGCCGGATGAAGGCCGAACAGAATCCGGTAAAACACCGGATATCGCTCCGCGATAATGGAGACACACGATTCGCAAGCCATCTTATGGATGGCGAAGTGTACGCAAATGTGAGCAGGGTACACGTTTTTTTTCCGCCGATTTTACGTCAGGAAGATTCGGCTTTGAAAAACATCGTGCGACAGGGAACTGATCTAGGCTACCGAATTCGCTTTTTAATGGAAATTACAAACTGGATCTGAATAGTTGGAAATTACAAACTCAATCTGAATAGTCTGCATGAAACTTTTTTTTTTTTCAAGATTCAAGATTTTATTGTACGGACACCAGTCAAAGGCAGAGTACAAAATATAAGAGAAATACAACAAGAGAAACAATAAAACAGTTACATGAATATTAATATTTATATATATGTTATATCTCAAATATATATATATATATTTTTTTTTTTTTTTTTTTTTCCAGGTAAGCCCTGGACAGACCACTGGGCATTTATTCGCCATACGGCCACGCATTTATAATATTATGTCTTGCCCACGTGGCCGGGGACAAACATAAAAATAAACAAACGAAGACATATTATACCCCCTCCCCTCCCCCCCACCCCCGACAATTATTGAACATTTACATAACACACAAACTCTACGTATACCAGCTGGCACATATATTATACTTAGTTAGAGACATCCACTAACAATTTCTTATGAATTCCTTAACGGGAAAATACCAGTACTGACACAATTTTAAGCCTCAGTCCATAAAGTATAATCTTATTCATTTTCCAAAAAAAAATGCTTTCAAATATCACAAATGAATACAGTAAATTAGTGAACCAGTAAAACTTAGTATGAATGCCACATGTTATGAACAAAGCTTCTTCAATATCCCGAGAATGCTACTCGTAATTGTACTCTTCTTACATCTTGACAGAACTTCAATCTCAAATCTTACAGTATTCTTAAAAACAGCTAACCTTGCATTCTGGGATGTACACCTACAACTGTAAATGAAATATTTAGCCTCTAAAACTAGATAAAATAAAAAGAGTTTTGCATTAGCATTCTGCGGTAATTCATCTAATGATTCCCCTGTCACTACCATCTTCAAATCATTCATGGACAAAGAGTTATCAACTCCATTTTTAATCCAAAGCAAAAAAGCTCCCAAAATGTATATGTTTGTGGACAGTTTAACAGAGCGTGCCTTATAGTATCCTCGTCCATACAAAAGCAGCACTGTGCAGAATCTTTAATCTTGATTTTATGTAAATACTTATTACATGGGTAAATATTGTGTAATATTTTGAACTCCATTTGCCTAACTTTATTTCTAATTGGTAGTTTATACAGTAACTGCAAAGTTTGAATTTGTTCATGACTGTAATTTTGACATACTTTACTACAGATGAGCTGGTAAAAATATTTCGCCTTCATGGGGAATAAGTCCAGGGAAGAATCTGAGATGTTCGGAACGTCGTTAAGATTAGGCCTGCACAGCCAAAAAAACGGTGTTGGCCCAACACCATTTTTTAGTGTTGAGGTCAGTTCAACACCAATAAGTGGTGTTGAGAAATGGTGTTGACATAATTCAACACCAAAATGTGGTGTTGATGCCAGTTCAACACCAAAAAACGGTGTTGAGAAAATGGTGTTGACCCAATCCAGCACTGAAAAATGGTGTCGAGATCAGTTCAACACCAAAAAACGGTGTTGAAAGAATGGTGTTGAAAATCTAACACTGAAAATTGGTGTTAGATCAGTTCAACACCAAAAAACAGTGTTAAGAAAAGGAGGTATTTCGACACCAGTTTAACGCCAAAACGGTGTTAAGAGAATGGTGTTAAAATTTCAACATTGAAAAAAAAACAAGGGTTATGTGAAACCCGGCAGGCTCGCCGTTTTGGTTTACGCCAATAAGAATGTTACCAACTACAAATTGATATTTGAATTTACTTCAATTTCAAAATTTCAAATTTCAAGTTAAGAAAAATGCAATTTTAATTGCCAGCCCTTATAAAAAATACCATGGTTTACAACAGATTGAACCATGCTAACCACGGTAATACCACGATTGTCATGGTAATAACATGGTGCATATGGTTTATATGGTTTGCATGGTACTACCATGGTAATACCATGGTACAGATGTACCATGGTTCAATGTACCATGGTTACTCTGTTCAACTATCGTAATACCATGGTACAGATGAACCATGGTTCAATATACCATGGTTAACCACTTTGAACAATAGTAATAGCATGGTACATAACAACCATGGTACAATATACCATAGTTAACCAAAATATTATTTCCCCGATTTTTGGCGTAATGTTGTTAGTGACAAAAAAATACAATTGGAAGGATTTCAATTTACGACAAATAAATGAATGGATGCAAAGTTATATGCCTGTGAATACAGTTGAATGGCTGACAGAATGGCTTAGAAACCGGTAAAGGTAAACAAATGATGTCTACCAAATGTACTGATTGTAATCTGTATAAGCATGCCAATAGCGCCACGTGGTGCGAGGCAGGAGAGAAATGTTGACCTCTGAACAGTTATATATTCGGTACTCTGATGAACGCTTGGCCTAGAACAAAAGACATTCTTATTTTCCTGGCTGGAATCAGTGAGGCTTATAACATGTTTAATTGTGATCCCTGCATTAATTATGTGGATTATAAACAAGGATAGAGTCTCCCCGTAGTTCCCGGAAATAGGAAGTTCAACTCCGCAAACTTTGACCCTGCAGAGCTACGGCGTTGGCCTTGCTATATGCTATGTTTTGCATGAGGTCTTATTAAACCTTTATAAATCACTTCAACTGCTTTAGTTTCTTGAGCATTCAGTCTCTTCAATTCATCTGATGTGAATGCAGATTTATTCCAGTACAATGCCAGACTTAATACCATGGTACGAACCACTATGTTTTTGGTCAATTTTATCATCGTTTTACCATGGTGTATGCAGTTTGTCATAGTACATGTACCATGTAAAGCCATTGAACCTGTAAAGCCATGGTACATGTACTGTGGTCATAGCACGGTACCATGGTAGAGCCATACTACATGTAGCATGGTAAAACCATGGTTCTATGGAAAAACTATGGTACTAGTGTTCGGTTTGTTCTTTTCTGTACAAGGGAAAGTAAGCTTGCTCAACAGTGAAACTTTGCACAGTAGCTAAACTTTCACACTGCATTGAATGCCCTTTATCTGTCCATACTGGAGATTTATATTGGTCATGTGAAAGGGACGGCAAGTTCACACTAGGCCGATGAGATCAAATGTGGCCGTGGCCTCTAGTTATACATGAGTGTCATAATGTCATACAATGAAATATTACAGATTGCGTTTTATAATATATGTTCTTTGTCTATCAATCTTGTTTTGGTTTTTCATTCACCTCAATTGATACACCCTTTTCATTTGCTGATAGATCAGTTTTGATGCGGACAACACCAAATAACAGCGTTAACTAACACTGATAAATGGTGTTGAAGCGGGCTCAACACCGTTCTGCAGTGTTGACTGACAAGTGCAGATGCTGGTTCAACACCAATTAACAGTGTTAAATAACACCAATAAATGGTGTTGAAGCTGGCTCAACACCAGTTTTCAGTGTTGACTGACAAGTGCTGATGCTGGCTCAACACCAATTAACGGTGTTAACTAACACCAATAAATGGTGTTGAAACCGGCTCAACACCATTTTTTAGTGTTGACCGACGAGTGCGGATGCTGACTCAACACCGAATAACGGTGTTAACTAACACCAATAAATGGTGTTGGGGCAATATGGTGTAGGCTCTAACTCAACACTGTTTTTTGGTGTTGAAGTCAACATCAATTAACAGTGTTATCTAACACCAATAAATGGTGTTGAAGCTGGCTCAACACCAGTTTTCAGTGTTGACTGACAAGTGCTGATGCTGGCTCAACACCAATTAACGGTGTTAACTAACACCAATAAATGGTGTTGAAACCGGCTCAACACCATTTTTTAGTGTTGACCGACGAGTGCGGATGCTGACTCAACACCGAATAACGGTGTTAACTAACACCAAATAACGGTGTTAACTAACACCAATAAATGGTGTTAGGGCAATATGGTGTAGGCTCTAACTCAACACTGTTTTTTGGTGTTGAAGTCAACACCAATTTTTAGTGTTAATTAACACCATTTTTCTGACTGTGTGGGATGTGGACTAAACTTATTGAATACATTGCAACCCGTTTTCTTCTTTATGCATCTGATATACAGTTTGAATACAACTTCATTAATCTGAATGTTATACTTTAGTTCCAGATCCTGCTTATTGAGAAAACGCCCCTCCTGATCTAAAAGATCTCTGACCAAGATAATTCCCGACTCTACCCAACACTTGTTGAAAAGGCTTTTCTTTCTTAATTTAAACTTTCTGTTATTCCATATAATTTGATTGTATATATCGTCATCCACTGGATACAATTCTCTCCAGAATTCTAAGATATCTTTATAAAACGGGGGGATATCTTCGCAAAAACATTTGACGTCATAATTGCATTTCAGAAGAAATCTAATTCCTCCTAGCTCTTCAAATAATTCATCAACATATAATTTCCAAAAACTGTTATGCTCATTCTGAAAATACTTTGCCAGCCAAACCAATTTTAGAGCTTTGTTCATGATTTCAAAATCTAGGACTTTCAGGCCACCCCTTTGATAATCAACCATAATTTTTTTCCTACAAACTTTCTCAGATTTACTTCGCCAGATGAAAGTATATAGCTCTTTATTAATTTCTCGCACAATATTTAGGGGTATATGAGTGCTGGTAGCTAAATAGATTAATCTAGAAATACCTTCAGATTTAGTTAGTAATGTTCTTCCGTATAACGAAAGTCCTCTTTGGGACCATATTTGAAACCGCTTTTTAATTTTATCTAATTGTTTATTTATATTTTCGTCCGTTGGATTGTCCTTTTTGCTCACTATCAGTCCGAGGAATTTTGCTTTAGTGATGATCTTGAGAGAAGATTGAGTGACTTGCTCGCTTGGAATATGACAATTTAAAGGCATCACATAACATTTTGACTTATTCAGCACTAAGCCGGTCACAACTGTCAAACTAGCATAGAAATCCATAACTCTTTGAATTGATTTTTTATTCGTCACAGTGACCGTTGAATCATCCGCATAGTGAATACTTCTAATTTCCTCGTTGCGTAATGTTATTCCATTTATTGTGTTATCTGCTCTTAATAGATGACTTACAATTTCTGAACAGAGGATAAATATATATGGTGATATTGGACACCCTTGTTTAACGCCTCTGCCATTGTTAAACCAGTTTGTAGGCTTGCCTTTATTAACTACACAGCTAACTGTATTCGTATAAAATAATTTTATCATGTTTATAAATGACTGCCCAAAATTCATGTTTCTCAAACTATGTTCAATGAATTTATGTTCAATAGAATCAAAGGCTTTTTCGAAGTCAAGGAAAATAATCCAAACTTCGTCGGTGTAATTATCTATCAGGTCTATAAGAAAGCGCACATTTTCGCTCATATTTCTGCCTTTCATGAAACCCGTTTGACTCTTATGAATGAGTTTTCCTAGATACCTTTTTATTCTGTTTGCTAAAGACTTCGCAAAAATTTTGTAATCTACATTCAATAATGTAATGGGTCTCCAGTTTTCTATACAATTGTTATCTGTATTAGGTTTTTCTATTAATGATATAATTCCTCTCCTTTGAGTGTCAGATAATTCGCCGTTTTCAATTGAATACTGTATAGATCTTAAATAATAGTTTCTCAGTTTACTCCAGAAAAATGTATAGAGTTCAACAGTGAGACCGTCACAACCAGGCGATTTATTTTGTGGCATACCAAAAAGGGCCGAACTCAATTCCTTGAGGTCAATTGGTTGTTCAAGATCTTCTTTATTTTCATCCTGAAGTTTTGGTAAATCAGATAGTTTTTCAGGGTCAATAACGTCTTCTATTAGCTCACTGTAATTTCCCTCGGGAAGTTTAGACTGGTACAATTTTGAATAAAAGGATCGTAAATGAAGTAAGATTTCACTCTCTTCGGTAAGAACTTTACCATCCTGTGTAGTTACCTTGTTTATTGCTCGATTCATTTGTCTGTTCCGCTCCAAATCATAAAAATATTTCGTACTTTTTTCTCCTTTTTCCATCCATCTACATCTTGATCGGATCATCGCACCTTTTGCTTTGTTTTCAAATATTTTTTCAAGTTCTAATTTTGCTGTTGTGTATTGTTCATTCAGATCAATTGATTCATCCTCTTGTAACTGCCTTTCAAGCAAAGATAATTGTTTAATTAGTCTTTTTTCCTTTTCGTTTGTTTCTCGAGCAATTTTAGCTGAATTTTCAATCGCAATAGACCTTATTTTAAATTTAATCCATTCCCATTTCATAGATGGAGAATTGAAATTTTCGTTTTCAACATTAACGAGGAAGTTATTTACCATATCAACAAATTCCTGTTTAAGAAGCAGAGAGTTATTAAATTTCCAATGAAAAAAAGTTTTCCTTTGAGTTTGATCAAGAGTTATCATCACCATTTTGTGATCTGATTTGAGACTGAGTTTTATTTCAGCGCTATGCAAGTTCTTTGTTAAATGAGAGTTCACCATGATCATGTCAATACGCGACTGTATAGTATTATTTAACCTCCAGGTGTATTTCCGCTCGTATGGATGTATTAACCTCCAACAATCATTAACATGTAATTCAGCCATTAATGTGTGAATATTTTGACTGTTTCTATTAGTTTCAGACTCAAGTCTGTCAATTGTTGGATTAATAACACAATTGAAGTCCCCTCCTAGAATTAGATTATGATTTAGGTTGTTAGTTGAAAGAAAATGTACTATATCGAGTAGAAATGCTTCTCGTTCAGCATAGCCATTACTTGGTGCATAAATGTTGCACATTGTGTATGTCTTATTGTCAATTTCAATTTCTGTAACAATAAATCTGCCATTATCATCCAGGTACGACTTATTAATTCTATAATTTTTTGTATTTATCAATATGGCTACTCCTCTGCTGTTTGTTTCGCCATGTGAAAATATGATTGGATTTCCCCATTCCGAAATCCAGAATCGTTCATCACTCTCACAGCTGTGCGTTTCTTGAAGAAAAACAAACTTTGGACTGAAGGTCTTTATGTATAAAAAAAGCTACCTTCGTTTATCCCGTTGTCTAATGCCTCTTACATTAAAGGTTAATACTGATATCATATGCAAACTACAAATATACGTGTACACACAAACACACCTACACACACAAAAATAAAATTAGTTGCGATTTAACCTGGATTTGGTCTTCCTCCTACAATCTCTGGAGGAAGGAATGTGGTAAAACAAACACTATTTAATGAGCAGCACTAACGAATAACTAACAAGTACAAGAAAAATGGAACAGGATAAAGTAACAAGATAATGGAAACATGTTCCGATCACTGCAAAAAGCAGACAACATATTTACAGTAATATTGCCCACACCAAAGCCAAACGGGACCACGTGTCCATTCACCACGCCTCCATAAAAGGAACGACGTGTCCACTTGTCTTCATAACATGAAAAATTTCAACATTAGGATACCGTCTCTAAAAACTCCGTCCACTCATAATGATTGACATTTAAAAAGTCCTCGTCATTGGATAGAATTCTATACTCCAAACAGAAACAAATATAGTTCCTATAATTGACCGCCAAAATTATGTGATACACATTGATGAAAAGTATAACATTGTTTCCAAAATTATAATGTTTGATTCGCGTCACTGAAAATTGAATAGTTTCGATGCTATTGGACTGCCTGAAAACTCCGCCTCCTTATAATGAATGACATTCGGAAAGTCCATTTCATTAGACAAAATTGGAAACTGGCAAGAGAAACCAATATTTCTTAAATAATCAACCGCTAAAATTATTAGATACCATGCATTGATGAAAAGTATAATATAGTTTCACCCAAAATCATATTGTTTGATACCGATTGACATATGAATGATGTCACAAAAAAGGAGTGAGCAGCACTAACGAATAACCAACAAGTTCAAGAAAAATGAAACAGGATTGGAAACATGTTGTGATCTCTGTAAAAAGCTGACAACATATTTAGGCCTACAGTAGTATTGCGTTCACCACGCCTCCGTAAAATGAACGACGTGTCCACTTGTCTTCATATCATGAAAAAATTCCAAGGATATCGTCTCTAAAAACTCATAATGATTGACATTTAAAAAGTCCACCTCATTGGATAGAATTCTATACTCCAAATAGAAACAAATATAGTTCCTATAATTGACCGCCAAAATTATTTGATACACATTGAAACTTGCAGTGTCTGTCTAATCTCCAAAAATGGGTCTCACTAAATGCCAAAATGTGCCACAAGGGGCCGTAAATGATTTTCAACAAAATGCAGTTCTTTTCAACATTAGACTTGTTGAGTATGTGAAAATAACTTGGCTTGTCATACGAGATCAAAAGGGAGATATTTTCTACTGCGAGGGAGATATTTATTTCACTGAAAGTGATAATTTCTACATGTACCAAATAAGGTCCATCTTTCATGTAACATGATGGTAAATTTCAGTACCGGTTGGAAAACACCGTTTTTAGGCATGCACCTAGTTCAACAAGCTGAACCCTACTGACATTTAATTTTGCGATATTGATTATTATAATCAATATCACAACATTGAATGTCAGTAGGGTCCAGCTTGTTGAACTGGGCATGCACCATGAAATTTTTCCGAAAGACCAAACCAAATTAACCTCTGCAAAGCAACAAAATTGCTTCTATTGTCAATTTTTGTCTCATTTATCACGATATCAAGATGGTTTTACTCTTAAATGTAGGTCAGATCAAATGCGCATCAATTGACTCATTTTTCTGCCAAAAATTATCGCACAAGGTCCAGTAGAACTTGTAATAATTTATGATTCCTTTTCAAGATGGGTAACTTCCATGTTGATTCATAGACGTTCGCCATGTTGTTTTGGAGTGCCACGACAAAGTCAAAACACAAGATCAACCTCGCCACCAGGGGTCGCTTTCCGCTGGAAAATGGCCGCTTCAACGAACAGGGAGGACAGGACCTGGTTTCGAGATTGCAAGGAGATAAGAGTTCTGAATTAAAAATTCTCTACCATTAATGTTCCCTTCAAAGCACTATGAAGCGTTCTCAGGATTGGTTGATGCTCGAGTTACTTCAAGCCTGTTAGATCTTTCAAGCGACATGTCCAAATGGGGGAGCAGATAAGATTTAATTTTAATTAGATCGAAACCATCTGCTCAATGACTTGAATAGATCCTCGACCCAATAAGTGGAAGAACTGAAATATCCAAAACGGATATTAATTTTTGTGGTTATAATTGAGATAATTTCTACCAATACCAAATCTGATTACAAACAATCTATACCGGTATATGTGTCGGGGGCCGGGGGGTAGTCTAAATTTCAGATATAAGAGTCATTTGCCAGTTATACCGAAAAGGAAAGGGAATGGAAGGTAATCTCTATTTACAAAAAGAAAGACGTTTTTACTGCAGCAATTCTTATCATGATGTATAGCAATATTCCCAGACATTCAGTCCCACTAGACCAATCTCAGGGAACTGATACAGGGACATATTTGGAAGAAGAATGTGCTCAAAATTATGTGACATCCTTCAGGAACTCGCCGATTTAAATTTCATAGATTAAATAACAATTGACAATTTAAATCGGCGTGCAAGAAATTAACATCAAACTCATTAGAGAGTAAATATCTTCAGGATAGGTGTACACTGTCAACCATATACGCTGTTTTGGGGATTGGGGGCAAGGGGGGATTAAAGCCAAGATGTCATGATGGCCATCACATCAGCATAAGCTATATCTATCTCCCTCCTGGGACTTGGTGGGTCACATAATAATGTAATACATGTAATATTGTTGAAGATGAAATGCTTTTTGTAATGTCATGCAATAAATTTGCAGATAGTCGATATGTACTATTTCAGTATGTGGTAAGAGAATATCCGGTTGTTGCTGATCAATTTATTTTCATAATGTCATGCCGTGATAGTCCAACAATAATTAATACAGTGTGTTCAACACTCCTGAAATGGTACAGAAATGATAGCTAGTGACTGTTCTCTACCAAGCTATAGGGGCCTATTCACGTTCACATGTATATAGATAACATATGCTTCTGTTTTGCATTTCAGTATTTTACTGTTCTACTGATTTTATTTACTCTGCCATCTTGTACTCTGCCATATCTGGTGTTCATACAATAAAATCTTGAATCTTGAATCATAAAGCTCAAATCCATATGGGCCACACACTTATGGTGCCATCTATGGCAAGTACAAGTATACTATTGTCAGTCATTATATACACAGATGGGAGTAGAGTTTCGCATAAGGACTGTATCTTTTTTCTTGACATGTCATGACAGCACTCCGTGCAAAACTTGATTATGAATTAGGCAAAGCCAGATGCGAACGAAAGAATTATTCTACGTTGACGAGGGGCTCTTTTCATTGATATGGATTAGGCATAAAGCTAGAAACAAAGCAGAATTATTTTGCGCTCGTTTGTAGGGCAGTACGGAGCCGTAAAAGGAACATGAAAAAAAAAAAAAATTCAGCCACTATTTTTTTTTTTTTTTTTTTTAAGTCGCCGTAAAAGGGACATGGAAAAAAAAAATTTCAGCCCCTATTTTTTTTTATTTTTTTTTTATTTTTTTTTTATTATGTCGTTATAACGACTTAATTGACCAATGAAATTGCAGCATTAAGTCGTTAGAACGACTTAATAAGTCGTTAGAACGACTTAATGCTGCAATTTCATTGGTCAATTAAGTCGTTCTAACGACTTAATAAGACGAAAAGAAAAATAGCCCCCATTTTTTTTTTTTTTTTTTTATTAAGTCGTTATAACGACTTAATAAGAAGAAAAAAAAATTTCAGGGGTTGAAAAAAATAATTTCCATGTCCCTTTTACGGCTCCGTACTACGCCTAATTCATATTATTCCGAACTAGCCCGAATGAGGCAATCTCCTGGCATGTACGATTTATTTCGTCGTAACAGGGCTAGCAGTTTGGAGCTTAAAGCTACCTTTGCAACATATACGCTATAATCCAATATATCACAAACCAAGCAATTGTGGAATACATTGGTCTGTGCTATTTTAAAATCGCGCAGCTATGGCTCCGTTGTGCAATATCAAAATATTTGTGCCCTCATGAAATCTTAAAAACGCATGGCGCGATTTTAAAATCGCGCAGATTTAAAAACGCGCGTAACACGGTAAGCAGAGTTACCTCCCTTTTGTTCATTTTGTTCATCTTTTTGTGGGATAAATCTGTCCGAAATCGTTTGGTTTGTTTTGAAACATGGGCGGCGATGAAAAGATAAAAGTTCCCGACTATCGAATATACAAAGTAGAAGGGGTTCCCGAGCTAGAGAGACTGCAGCGTTTGCTTGATGCTAAAGGCTTAAAAGACCCGTGGATAAGGTGAGGGTCGTAGTGCCAGTGCATGCCAGTGGGATAAATGAACAGATGGTTGAGGGTCCAGTTTCTGATTATGTTTAGCATTTAAATAATACACTTTCCAGTCAGTGGCATTGCATACATTATATAATAACGTTCGTTTGCATGGAATTTTGCTTAAATATCAGCAGTGACAGACACGCGGCCTTGTGTCAACATATTTAATCATACCAACGCCCGCTGGTCCCGAACCTAACCAAGTTTACATGGCTTCGTTCCCCCTTCGTTCGTTCCTACTATGCCATGGATCTTCTTGCTGAACTTACATGTACACTCCGGGAAAACACGGCTCCATGAGTCGTACGGCTCTATCCGGCAATAAAACAACCCCTCCTCACTATCTGTCCACTGCCACGAAGAGCTGATTCGTCTGCAAGGGCCAGTTAAATTTCTCCTGGATACCCCATTTTCTTCATGATGATACATATCTGCATGATACATTGTCGATCACGTGACACATATGAATATAATGAGGAGAAATTCAACTGGCCATTGACGAACTGGATAAAAGCAGTGGACAGGGATTTGGGGGGTGAGGGGGGGGGGGGATGTTTTATTGCCGGATAGAGCCGTACGACCCATGGAGAGTCAGAGGATTCATGGCATAGTTGGAAAGAACAAAGCCATGTAAACTTGTCTATCTGTAGCCATAACTGTTCCTATGAAGCCTGCGGTTGATAGTCTCAAGCGATGAGTATTGATCTCCATGTGCTATAACCCATACCGTATTAACGTTCATTTTGATGCTCCTTATTCTGGAAGCTACATCCTTCTCCTCCATGCTCTTTGCTTTTATTAAAGTTCGCAGTGCTGGTGATTAGCTGTACACCAACCATTTTCACAGTGACCCCTACCTCCCCCATATTATCATATCACGGTAGACGCCATGTTCAAGTGCACATGCGTAGATACACAATCTGGTACAATCTGGCATCTAACATATAGAAAAGGTTGGATTATTTCTCCCTAATACCACGAATACTAGGCCAATGCGGTGAGGGGTAGCAGTTTTGAGAAAAGCAAGATCAAGCAAATGGGTGTCCCTAATAACCAAACAGTGGGCATCTCAATTGTAATCTTTTCAATATCATTTTATAAATTATTAATGTAAATGCTCTATTCAATGATCAGATAATAAGAATCTGGAGTTTTGTGGTAAATTCAAGTAAAAAAAAAAAAAAAAAAAATCTGCAATATTTTCTATTCAGGCATGAAGTTTCCTGATCTGGGAACATTACCCTGATTTGGAGTTGGACCGGACTGGCAGATATAGTTGATTAAATTCAAGCATATATCACAAAATATGAAATTAGTACATCTGTAAAGGGGCATAACTGTGTAAAATATGGGCCGAGAGGAGCCATTTTCGATAGTCGTCTATAGAAAAGTTCTCATAATTTGGTCACTATCTCCAGCAGTTTTTCCCAAGATAAGATAAGATAAGATAAATTTTATTTGAAGTCGGATGTGTTTTTACAGAGAACATTAGCTCAAAATATGAGTTATTCACCGACAGTAACGTGCGTTAATGACCGGACGGACGTACATGGCGACGACAATACCTCGGAATATGATTTTACCCCACGTTGATAGAAACAATCAACAAAAATTATAACAACAGGATTATGTCAATAAAAAAACTGTTAGGAAGTTGGTCAAGAAGAAAATTGAGCCCCTTAGGAAAAATAACTATTATCAAAACTTTTGTTCTCCCCCTTTTCGTACATTTATTCTCGACTTTGCCAGACCCGGACACATCTTTCATGACCAATTTGGACAGAATTTCATCTACCTCATTCCCTCTGATGTTTCTTTGATCGTGATAAGATCTCCATCCTTAATTCCAGAGTTATAAGTGTAAAGATTTATATGTGCTTTTTCTTTTCCAGGAATGAGGTGTGGAGGTTTACCACACCAGGTTACAAGGGGCTGTGGAGTGACGTTAGAAGAAGTTTAGGCAAAGGGTTCAAATGGGCTGCAGCTGCTATGGTCATCACGATTATTGCCGAAAAATTATACGCCAAGTCACAACCAGAGACGGAACATGGCAGTGGACATTGATATAAAAACTTGTGGTAGTCGTTTGAAAATTTGACATGTACAGACTGGATACATTTGTATGGCCCAAATGATTAATTTAGTCAACTAAAGTGCTGTTTTCTGTCTTGGTGACTGGACCTCTAAAATACATGATGTGATGTTTGCTCCAACTTAATAGTTTTTGAGAGTTATATGTAAGGTTGGTTCCATATTAATGTTGGACTGAGCTCTTGGTAGACATACATATACTCGTAAGGTCTGCAGAAAGCTGAACTTAAAGAAATCTGTTGGGAATCCTGATTCGCTAAACTGAATCTGGGAAAATGATAAAACAACAGCAACAGGGCAGTGAGCGGGATCACAGCTGGTGTCGGTCAATTGAACTAAATTGCAGACTGGACTACCAGAAAGTTGGCTTGCCAAGTACGGCTCTACCAGTAATATTGCATTGTAGATGCAGAGAGCTTGCTGCTGAGACATGGACATGGTAGATCTAACTGTTGGGTATATATTCATCAAATGTTTGTACATGTACGGTACCAGTAGCTGGATTATTAGTGTGGTCTGCCTGCAACACCCCAACATGTTTGTTTGCTTTGTTCAACATTAACCTAGATAAATTGTTTTTCTGAAGATATGGTGTTACATTTTCTATGTGCTTGCTTGTATAAGGTTATAAAATTATGCATGAACAGGAAAAAACATGAAGCTGCGCTATCCAAACCCCTCGGCTCTGAACCCCAGCTATTATAATAAGGGTGTCTCTACCAATTGATTGGCTTGTGGGAAGAAATATTTACCCATGGTATTGTAAGTGTACTTTCCTTGAAAAAAAAAAAGTTTTCCTCCCCTTAAATTAATTTGTTTCTTGAATAAATTGAAAGAGCTGTATCGATGTCTCACCAAAACAACAGTACACATGGCTAGATAAATACAGTACATGTATACTAAATGGCACATGTATGTCATTTTCAAAACAGATTTGCAAGCATTCTTTGCATTGTCTAAGAGAATAAATGAATAAATCAGTCATCCAATCAATAAATAAATGTGATAGTATACTAACATGGTAATAGAAATAATATGCAAACTTAAATTAACAGGAATTAGTGGATTTTGTTAGACAAGGGGCATAACTCTGCAAAATACTTTCTGACACGACTCATTTTCGATAGGCATCTAGTTCAGGTCAAGAGAAACAACTGTATCACGTTAGGATGTTGTATATGGAACGGTTCTGAAATTATCACAACAACAAATCATAAATGGATTTTTATTTGTAAAAAGGGGCATAACTCTGCAAAATATTGTCCGAGATGACTCATTTTCGATAGGCTTCTGATTTACGTGAAGATAAATAGATGTAACAAGTTTGGTTGCCATGCATGAAACGGTTCTGTAGATATCGCGGTAACGGATTTTATTAGACAAGGGGCATAACTCTGCAAAATACTTTCTGACACGACTCATTTTCGATAGGCATCTAGTTCAGGTCAAGAGAAACAACTGTATCACGTTAGGATGTTGTATATGGAACGGTTCTGAAATTATCACAATAGCAAATCATAAATGGATTTTTATTTGTAAAAAGGGGCATAACTCTGCAAAATATTGTCCGAGATGACTCATTTTCGATAGGCTTCTGATTTACGTGAAGATAAATAGATGTAACAAGTTTGGTTGCCATGCATGAAACGGTTCTGTAGATATCGCGGTAACGGATTTTATTAGACAAGGGGCATAACTCTGCAAAATACTTTCCGACACGACTCATTTTTTATAGGAACCTAGTTCAGGTCAAGAGAAACAACTGTATCACGTTAGGATGTTGTATATGGAACGGTTCTGAAATTATCACAATAACAAATCATAAATGGATTTTTATTTGTAAAAAGGGGCATAACTCTGCAAAATATTGTCTGAGATGACTCATTTTCGATAGGCTTCTGATTTACGTGAAGATAAATAGATGTACCAAGTTTGGTTGCCATGCATGAAACGGTTCTGTAGATATCGCGGTAATGGACGGACGGACGTACGTACGGACAGCCGTACATGATGACGACAATACCCCTAGGCCAATTTGGCCGAGGGGTAAAAAAGGACAATGGGTACAAAGTTACCCAACATGCCTGACAGCAAATGACTGTCCTGCGATCGAACTCCTTTGCCTCAATAGGCGCGAAATGATTTCATTGGCCACGTGACATATTGCAGTTGGGCGTCATGCCATTTGTTTATATTACAATACTGTATTGTTGTATGCCTACATGTATTTAGTGCTGAAACAATAACTTCTACCAAGTTGCTTGAATTTCCAGTACCGGTATTTTGAAAGCTAAGTACATGTATGACACGTATTTTCTGATTTTTGCAGTATTGCCAATGCTGAATTTCATCTTGGATTCCAGCAGTAGTATCTTTACACCTTTCTTGTCCGACCAATAGCTCGAGACTATTGAACCAATTGACTTCAAACTTGAAGAGTTTCTTGGCATTGGTGAGAGGATGGTTGAGATTGCTTTTCAGTTACCTGTGTAATCCAGGATGGCCGCCATCAGTCATCTTGGACCCCAGCAGTTGAATCTTCACACATGTCTTGTCGGACCAATAACGCGAGAACTATCCAACCGATCAATTTCAAACTTAGAGAGTGTTTCGACATCGGTGAGGGGACAGTTGGGATTGCTTTTCAGTTATCTGTGTAATCCAAGATGGCTGTCATCAACCATCGTGGATTCTCAGCAATTGGATTTTTCACACATTTCTTGTCCTACCAATAATTGGACTCGGTAACTTTTGAATCGATCGACTTCGAACTTGGAGAGTGCCTTGACATCATTTGAAAGAACAGTTGGGATTACTTTTCATTTACCCGTGTAATCCAAGATGGCCACATTCAGCGATCTTGCATTGTCGGATCTTTACACATTCGATCCAATCGACTTCAAAATTGGAGAGTTGCTTGACATCGGTGAGATGACTGTTGGGATTGCTTTTATATTATCTAACTGCTTGGATCTTGTCATGGCAATCAATCAAGAATAATTGAACTGATCAACTTTTCAGACTACTATTCTGATTTTTGCAGTATTGCCAATGCTGAAGCATTGCCTAGTGCCCAACCTTGGCACCACATCACGTGAGCAATGCCATCATTTCGTGCAGTTCACCATGTTCATGACCAGAGAGTTTTATCTCTGGACATCCGTGTTGAATCGATCGACTTCGAACTTGGACAGTGCCTTGACATCATTGAGAGAACAGTTGGGATTACTTTTCATTTACCTGTGTAATCCAAGATGGCCACATTCAGTGATCTTGCATTGTCGGATCTTTACACATTCGATCCAATCGACTTCAAAATTGGAGAGTTGCTTGACATCAGTGAGATGACTGTTGGGATTGCTTTTATATTATCTTAACTGCTTGGATCTTGTCACGGCAATAAATCAAGAATAATTGAACTGATCAACTTCAAACTTGGAGAGTGTCTTGACATTGACGAGAGGACAGTTGGGATTGCTTTTGCAGTTACCGGTACCTGTGTAATACAAAATAACTTTTGTTTCTTTCAGTACCGGTAGTTAGATCTTGTCCGGACAATAACTCGAGAACTATTGGACTGATCGACTTGTGGGATATGGCTCATCAGACAAATCTCCATTTTCAATATCATACTTTTAATCAATGATATGAGATTTCATCGACCAACTGCTGGCAGGGGATGTGGATTTCTATGGTCGATTGTTCGTTTATCATCACTGTGCGCCCCAACATTTTTTATTTTTATTTTTCTGCAATGTCTAAAACACATTTTTATTCAGGCAATGTGTGCTGACAGGCACGGCAGTCAGTCCCTGTCCATACATTTCGCAAATGATATGAACAAAACATTAATAAGCTTGTTTGCATGATGACAATATATTTTGTAGAACTGTCCTGACTGTATACCATGCAGGCTAAAAATAAAATATAATAAAATCCACCCATCCTCCCCACTTTCCAGGTGAGTAGATGATGATAAATTAGATGATGATAAATTAACGTTTAAGTTTAAAGAGCCCAATGCGGGCCAACTTGAATGGGTTGCATTCATAAGTTTTGCACCTGTGAATTGTGCTATTTCAAAATTGTATGAATCACTTCCATTTCAAAACACCATGTGATTATTACATGCGAACCACGTCTCATGCATAAAGTATAGGATTCACACACGATACCAAAAATGCACTGAATTATGTGACTGTTCATATGCGTGAATGATATACCGCTCACGCATAAGACAGTCTCTGTAAACTTGGATATAATATCACAGAATAATACATCTCTCAGCAGTGCTAAATATATCCTCTGCCAATTTCAAACTACATCTGTTAGCCAATCAGGTGGATATCTGAGAGAAACAACTCAATGCCCCTTGTTATTATGGGAGCATGCACCAATATATAGTTAACAATATACAAATGAAAGTCTGCTTCATGGAAGTCGCCAGGATTTCTTGACATGCTTAATTCAGAGGTGGTCATTTTTCCTATGCTTATCAAAGAGTTCTGTGCTGCGCAACGTTAATGCCAATCAATGTCAAATTAAAACGGCAAAATTGTCCTGATTCGTTTATTTTATAGGGTCTCGGAGATACCGGCAAACAGCTTGCACAAAATTTTCATAGCATTGTCACTGGATGGTATTCCTGATATACCAATGATTAGTTTACCTGGATTGACATAAAACATGTGTGATTCGCAAGTAATACATGATGATGTGGTCAGGTGTGTGACGATTTAATGTACATGTTTGTACAGTGGTTCATACAAATTTTAAATATCGCTAGGAATGGGTGCAAAACTTGTTTATTTGACTTATTTTGGTTTGCATTTAATAAAATTGTGTGTGCATGGTGTATGGGTCACAAAAATATGATCAGAAGCTCACATGTCACAGAAGTTTGGGAAAATTAACATGTCACAATGATTCCAACATGCGGTAATCTCCCAATTATAATTCGCCTTCCAAATTTAATTCGAAAACTGCCAATTTTTTCTCTGTCATGATTTTCTCCTGTATCCCAATAAATAAAAAACGGAGCATTTTCAATATACCAGTGAAACGATAAATTTGAACACTCCCATTTTCGCCGCGGAGTTGTACTGTTAATTTTTGTAGATGTGAAGAGGTTATTTGTAGGAGTTTTGAGTCGATTTTTTTTTTAAAGAAATCTACCTATAATGCGAGTGTAAGAAAAGCTATATCTGCCATAGTCGTCGTAAAATGTGAGATCTTTCACTCTTCTGGATTTTAGTTTTCGTGAGTAATGTGAGAGTGATTGCTCCGTCCTAAATGATGCTGCATTCCCAGGAGAGTGATTAAAAGCTCTCTTGGAGAAAAAGTTGGGAGATGGGAGTGAAAGTGCTCACTCTGCTGCCGTTTAACATGTTTAAGAGATCGTCATCACATGTACTCGTGGTCACTTGCAAATCACATCAAATTATATTTCAAATTAAGATGCATGCAAACATGCACTGCAGTCTATTCAAATGTCTTGAACGGACTCAAACCCAATTCACTCACTATTTAAATGTCGCACAAGTTACTAAGCACATAGCCCTAAAATTGAAAAGACAGCTGATACTTCCCCCTTTTATGAAAGTGACCGGAACATTTGGGGGATTGCCAACAAGCCACCAAAGGTGGGAAAGGAGATGGTACGATAAGGCGGGATTTTGGCCTTTGCGTCACAGGTGCGGTTGAAATCGAAAAAATAAAATGTCCTCAAAATAATTGTTTTTATGTAATGACTTGAGAAAATATATGTACACAATATGTAAAAGTTCTAGCTCGAATGCGTTATCATTGTTGTCATGACATGAAATTGAAATCCGCAGCAATTGTGCTATTTTGTGAAAAAAGGGTCTAAATCGAGTCATTTAAACACACATTTAGACACAAAGGACCGCTTGGACCAAAAAGATTTTCCAGCACTGGAGTTATGACACTGCACATCGGCAAGTTAATGGCGTTTTGGTCCAAGGGGTCTTTCATGTCCAAATGATATGTGCATTTAAATGACTCGATCGAGTTAGACCCATTTTTCATGAAATAGAACATGCTGCGGATTTCAGTTTCATGCCATAACTACAATCATAATGCAAGCGAGCTGGAACTTTCACATATTGTGTACACATATTTTCTCTTGTCGTGACATTAAAACACAATTATTTATAGGACACGTTATTTTTTTCGATTTCAACCACACCACGTACAGGCCAAAATCCCACCTTATCTTTTAATGATGGAATTCCATGGAAAATGTTAAGCTGCATCATGTGAAGACAAAAGTTGGAAAGTTTTAAAATTAAATTCATTGTCATTGCAGATACATGTACATGCTGTACATTATGGTAGTCTACTGGTGATTTTGGGCTTGGGCAGCCATTTTCCATGGGTTTGTACGATCCGACGGGCTAGGTTATCTCCCCTTCCTAGGTTAAGAGATAAGGATTTCCTTTAAGTCTTCTAGCTCAGAATTTTGCATCTCAACATCCATCCAGTTTGATAAATTTTGATAGACATTGTGATTATCTTCAAACAGTTAGAATATAAGAAAAAGTTGAATACTAATTATATCATTTTTTTAACCAATATTCTTCAAAACCAAGGCTATTTCCTGAAATATAGCATGGGTCAGTCCACTTCACATTGTCTATAGCTATAAAATGTACCTGAACCAAAAAAAAATTCCTTTTTTTCCGCTCATATTACACAACTGTGCCAATATTTGATCCACCACCAGCGAACATTCTTTAAGGGAACATATTTACAGTTTTGTGAGGTGTTCAAACTTTTGATGAAATTTCACAGATTTTGAGCGAGTGAGGTTGTTGCTTTCAACAATTTTTCAGTCCTAATCACATGATCACGACGACCCAGTCACTGGTGAGCGAGTACGATTCAACGTCGCTTTCAACAATCTTTGTTTCATCCCAACATTTTGGTGCCATTACTTTTCATATCCGAGAACCCTCATGGTCACATAATCCGGACACTGGGTCAACCAGTCCTTGATCTATCCTCTTTCTGCTGAGCCAGAGATTTTGATTAGATTAGATGTCATTCATGGATTCACTAGGTTTAGCTGTGTAGGAATATTTCCTCTTATCAATGCACAGGGGCCGGTGATAGCCCCGCCACTTTTTGGGACTGCAATGTTATAAGTCCTACTGTAGATTATAGCACCAGTCCAACGGCTCCTGATGCATATGCATTACCTAAACAGCACACGATTTTGATTAGGATGAATGGTTCAATCTATTTTTCATACCCTGTTTCAGTAATTTGCATCACTGACCATGGTCAAGTACATGTATCTGGTTTGAGTGAGTGAGTGAATATGGTTTAACGTCGCTTTCAACACTATTTCCGTCTTATCACGATGTTGGTTCCTATTCCTTTTCACACCCGGAAATCACACAGGTAGGGTCCTATTCCTTTTCACACCCAGGATCCCCACGGGTGCCCTAGTTAGTCACCTCTTACAACAAGCTCGAGTAGAGACCTATTCTTACCATGACCTGGAGTGTGCACGACAACACCCCAGGTCAGTACCCGGGAGACTCACGGGGCCACTCTGGCTTGACCACGGTTGGTCCTATATCATGTATATATCAAACATGGTTAAATCTCTGTTTATCATATAGGTACAATTGTACCTGCAAGATTGCCCATTATCGGTTAACTAAAATGGGACCATTATTTGTAGACCATTATTTCCATCACATTTCAACTTGTACATGTTTGAAATCTCAAGAGTATCAACCACATAGATGATTCGCTTCATTTATGTTCAGGACAGCGTTTATACCAATTCCGAATTGTCCAAGCTGCCGGCCTATTCGTCATGTGAGGAAAACACAATAGGTGACTGCATGTAGGGGACCTTGTTCTTATATACACCTGGAAAAGCTACCTGACAAGCTGTAGTGCACATGGTGTTCCCGGTTTGAAGATCCTTGCAGGACGAACTTCCCAAAATGCCTGTACAGAGGGCGTCTAACCATGATTGACCATGGTCAAATATCATGAAGAAAGGCCCAGTTCCACAGCACGCGTTTTTGCAGCAACAACCACATCCGAAAAATAGCCATCATGTTATTCAATGGTGTAGTACTCGCAGCACGCGTCAGTCGCAGCGACATCAGAACCACATTTTTGATGCGCTACAAAATTAGAACCAGGGCTATTTCAACACGTTGTCGCTGAACTATCGACCAATCGGAGGGGATAAAAATCGTTAGCCCGGTTACGTTGAGGAGAATCCCTTCCGGTGAATGGCGAAAGTGTAGCTGTCATAATACGTGCTGTGGAAATGCGCCAAACTGCAAAAAGTTGTGGTTTGCAGTTGTGGTTGTCGTGACGCGTGCTGTGAAAATTCCACAGCACGCGTTTTCTTCTTCTGAATTCACTTCCGCATTCACGGGGTTCACGGCCGCCATGTTGAAACCGACAACATCGTCTGTTTTCGTTTACGTTCGGGTGAACTTGGTGCGCCTTGTCGCTGCCAAAACGCGTGCTGTGGAAATGCGCCAAGCTGCAAAAAGTTGTGGCTTGCAGTTATGGTTGTCGCGACGCGTGCTGTGGAAATGAGCCTTAAAACGTGGTTCAAAGGATCTGCCAAATATCATGCACACTTGGATGAAAACAGAGAAGCCATATAAATAACAGGCCAATATTTGTTTTCCTACGAAAAATGGCGTCAAATTGGATTTTTAACACAATAAAAAAGATGTGGTGAAAAACGTATTGAAGCCGTGACCCGTGACCAGTCTGATCATGATCTCGTCGCATGATATCGACTAGTCTGTTATGTCAGATTGTCCTATTGTGACGCCTGTTGCACAACTATTGGGTATGACGATATCATTACATCACAACAAACATGACAAAGGCAATTTTAGCTTTGACGTTTTAGCTTTGGCGCGTAGTTGGCATGCCAAATGGAACAGTTGCCTAGAACATTCGCTATGATTGCTAAGCTCAGACATGGGTCAGCAGGTAATAGTCCTTGCCGTTACCAAAAAAGGTGTGATATTTTATGTTTTCAAGATTGTATTTTTCCAAACTTCGATGACTCACAAGAACAGTAAACCGCTTCTAATTGTCAAATATAACATGTTACATCAAATTAGTATAAAAAATATAAGATTTGGTAGCACCTTGAACCATGATCATCTACCATCAAATAAAGCCTTTTGTTTGGACAGCCCATTGCTGGCATGTCGTATGTGCGAAAAGGGAAGAAGTAGAAAACATTTTTAGTTATCAGTTTTATTACACTGAATTTCAAAACGATAAACAAAAATCATGAATAGAGTCATGTAACGACATTACTGTACACAGAACACTAGCCATCCATTTACAAATAATAAGATAAATTTAATCATTCTGAAATGATCTCTATGATTTCTAGCCTTCGATTATTGTCAAAGAATTTATAAAATTTTAAACAACTGTATTTAATCACCATAAATAGCGGTATTCAAGAACAAGCTATGACCGATTATATGTATTTTTGTAATGGATCAAACAGTAAGTTCCAACACGTTAGCAGTACTGTTGGCCTAGAGTACATGTATACACAAATAGAAGCTATATATATTTCCAGCAATAAAATGCAATGCCCATAATACAGTATGTGTGAAGTTAAAGTGAGCATGTAAAAATAAATACAAATGTGGTACATCTGTTACTTTGCAAATTAGTTCAATTGAGAACAAGAGTTTTTAAACCCTTTTCTAAAAGTCAAAACATTAGAATCAGATTTCTAGTTTTGAAATCCTAGCTTTTTCGCTTTATTCAAATTTGATGGGATGTTTTATCTATATTATGGCTATGTACATTCGTCCATTCTCGTGAATACATTTATTCCAAAGTTTCCACTCAATTTTTTTTTTGTTAGTTCTACACAATGTGAATTTCCTGTGCCCTTTGTTTTACAGGAGTTATACCCCTTTATCATAAATACTCGTGTGAATAATGCTGGAGTTGTTATCAGTTTAGTAAAACCTTACAGTGGTCTCTGTACACTTATTTTGCTACTGTCTCATAAAGTTAACCCATCATGCTCACTCTGCAATTTAGGTAAAGACCATTTGTGCAGAATTTGGGGATGAGATTGCAGCAGTTGCAGTTTGCAGTTTGTACACACTGCTGATACCAAAAACTATTCACCTTTGCAGACTGCCGCCACCTGGAGAAATAAACATGTTGAGTCAGTTGGAGAAACCACACCATGTTACCATGTTATGTTGAAGCATCTAATCGAAATACAACAATAAATGTATTCAGTGAGTGATCCAAGGTGCATTAACAATATTTAACTATAGGGCTTAAGCCACACAAAATTTTGTTTTTTTGTTTCATGGACAGAAATTCAGATTGAATTCCATGACCTTTTATGGAAAAATTCCAAGACCTATCAGAAATTCTCTATAGATAATGGGGGCATCGAGAAAATCAGTCCACAACCATGATGAGTGAGAAGAGTATTTTCATGGCATTTCTTTTTACACTGATGCAATTTGAGAACAGCCATTCCCTCTTAAATGCACGCTGGGTATTGGGAGTTTAAGAGAATTCCAAGACCAAAGTTACCTTCCCTGATGCACACTTGATCGCATTCGTAGACCACACGCGACATTCGGCAAAAATGAACATTCACTGGTCCAGGAAATTCATCTTTTCGGTGACAAAAATCAAGAGAAATATTGACCTGGCTGACATTTTCAAGTTCCATTTATTTTTTCCATGACCTCTCACAAAATTCAATGACCAGACAAAAAATTTCATGACTTTCAAGGCCTGGAAAATCAATTTTCAAATTCCGTGACATTCCAGGATTTTCCATGACCGCAGGAACCCTGTTGAAGGAGACGACAAATATAAAAATAAAATAAATAAAAAATGGGCATTTTGCCACACCAATTTAATTTGGTTAGTTTCCGCTTCTCAGCTGTTCACAATGTCCAAAGCGGAAGGGGTCGATGCAACCGAGTGACCCAAAAACAAAAAATTCACCCATGAAACAAAACATAAAATTGGTGTGGCCTTTATCAATAAAAGTTCAACGATAGAGGCATTTAAAAAGGTGCGAAAACCTGATATCTGCAAGTGTGGAGAAATGCATAGCTGGACTGTATAAACAGCATATTAAACATGTTCTACACAAAAACAGGCCTGGATAATACCATCCACAATGGGGAGCTTGCACAATATGAGCAGAAGATAAACCAGAAGTGATAGTCCTGTCAGTGGATTGTTTAACTGGGTAAAAATAGACAAACAGGAAGTGGCTGGATAATTGGTATTGAGCAAGTCCCCCATTAATAGATTAATCGGAAAATCTAATTAACATAATTTCATTACGGCATCAACACGACAAGTGAAGGTATTACATGCTACAAGTACAAAAAGTTAACAATACTCTTGTTGTTAATTTCACATGTACTAGTACATTGAATGGACCAATTAGTAGCAGTGATGTGTGAGTACATGTAACGTAACTTGCATTTACAAATGTAGGAGGATGCCATCATTGAGTGGGTGAGTCAGTAGGATTTATTGTCATTTTCAACATTTTTTCAGCTATATCAAGATGGTGCTTACATGTGCCAGAACACGAGAGTATCCACAGTTCCTATTATCCTGGACACTGATCATCCCAGCCAGTACAGCACCCAGTCACCTATCCAAGTATCAACCGAGCTCGAACAGCGGTGATCTCACGAGAACCGGTGTGCCCAACACTATACGCCATACTGATACCCGGTACCATCATTGTTTTTAATGAAGGAACATGTACACACCAATCACTGCCAAGTTTTGCCTGTCACTACCCAATACTTCGCATTCATACTGGTTTGGGGTGACCAGTCCTCACAATTCAGAAATCTGCCTCGGCAGAAAATGTTGTAAAATTACATTATCCCCCATTCAGCCCCATTTTAAAAATGGAAGAAGCAAACTCCATTTGCTTCAGCTTTTTGCATCGACAATGCCGAATGCCGACGCTAATTGCGAGGGCTGGGTCACATGGTTCAATGGAATTTTCTCGTCTATCTAGATAGAACTTCCCCCATGACCAACGTCATCTAAGCAGCCATCTTGGATTTTTAGGTCGCTGATGTATCATCCTTTCACAGATATACATGTACAAGCATTGATCATACTGAAGACCAGATGAACCACCTTTGTGACCGAGCTCACCGAGTATACCCATAGTTCTGTGAATTGAAAGCCAGCCAATGTGTTGTATATTTCATCCCCCTCATTTTTTCTAATTCAGGTGGTCATATCCTGAGAACGCACTATTTGTTTTGACTTAACAGAAGCCCCAGGTTATTTCTTCCCCAATTCACGTGTCCACTCACGTTTTTCTCCACATAGGTTTGCATCAGACATGTCAGAAAATAACGGGATTCCTCAAAGCTATCCATTCATTGGCTGTTACTCTTTGCAGACTGGACATAGACAGTTTAGGAGGGTATAGACTCTGCCAGTGGGAGAATAACCTTCGGTGGCCGAGTGGTCTAAGGTGCTTCGCTAGTGACCGCTAGCCTCACACCGCTTACCCAGCAGGAGTTCGAGCCCAACTGGTCTATGTGTGAAAGTCAGTCAGTTACTTGCTGATGGGTAGTGGTTCTCTCCGTGTACTCCGGCTTCCTCCATCATGTCCATCAACCAAACTGACTGTCACCATATGAGTGACACAAACTGGACAGTGTGACATTAACCCATTACCCTCCCACCTTCCACTGCAGAAAACGGAACTTTCAGACACAAAATTCTGGGAGTCTAGCTATGATCCTTCATAAAATATCATAAAAATTGAATTTGACCCAGGAAAAATAGGTCCCAGGCATCCTGGTCAGACAGTCATTTTTCAGACAGATCGACCAAACCCCAAATCATGCTCAGCTGCTTCCGTCTGTGAAGCTTACATACCCTATTTCTTCTAATTATTCAGACGGCAAAACTTAACTTCAAGCTACTGTGGAGAGAATTTCTGTCAACATTCTACAAATTTCACTAGCTATCTTTGCAATTCTATAAATAACATACCCATGCCACAGTATTTAGCCTCAGTTGACATAAAGAAGCATTTTTCTGCTTTCAAGTCTAAAAATGCAATTCGAAAAATTAGAAAAAATAGCGTCTATTGAACCTATCCTTCACCTCATGGATTGCTTCATCGCTTCATGGAATATATGCGGAGCATCAATTGGGAATACATGGTAAAACGTCCACTCGTACAGTTTGAAAAGTGCCTGTGGATGTGGAACAATTATTTAACAGAGTTCATCAATGCTGCAACTGATGTAGCCACAATTGTTCCTATCAATAATACCTGTAGTAGATCGTAACATACGATATTCAGTGATCAGCCTGTACCATATAAAATTGTCGTCCTGATGAATCTTAAAGTTACCGGTTATTTTCTGGAAGCTACCTCCTCCTCCAAATTTGTTACTTTTATAAACATTTCAAACACTGATGATTAGCTGAACAAGCTCCGTTTTCGCAGTGACCTCCACCTCCCTCATATAATGGTACGTAGACATCATGTGCATTTGAGTCACTATGCATCAACTGCCTATCAACTGCAGATATTATTGACAGGAACAGTTGTGGTTATAATATTAATCAATGATATTAAACAACATGTACAAATATTTAGTCAATGTAATATAGTTGCTGATCTCTAAGAGGTGAAAACCCGGGAAACGACATCGATATGAAAATTCCAAAAAAGTTCTCTCCTGTTTTACTGACATGACCGAGGTACAGATACTTGAACATCATGGAAACTAAAAGACAAACGATGTCAATAATATTAATAGTAATAATAATAACTAGAATATTTATAAACAGTTGTTATGTGGTTGCTTCTATAACCTGGGGTTGAGTAGCATTATGTTCAACTGTGCCATCAACATTCGGCCGTGACTCCGTTTCCGCCGGTTGAATTTCAGTTTTCATTTCTGCTTTTGCTACAACCTCCTCATATTTAATGTCAGCTCTGGTGGTCTCTAAATCCTCCATTTTTGCTGTAATGACAGCTTCACTTTTAATCGACGTCATCATGTGTCCATTATTGTCTCCGCTACCAGCGACAAGGGGATCAGGGTTTTCAACCGACACAGTTTCGTTATCTTCGCTCAATATGGGTTGAGATTTCAGGGGGTCTTCCTCGCCAGCTTGAGGATATGTTGAGGGTTGTTGTGAGGGTATGTGTGACATATCGAAGTTCCCAGGGGGGCTCTGACTCTGTTCATACTGATAGTAGTATTGTGGGCTTAGGCTTTGACCATCTGCTTGTGATTCCTAGAAAATAAAGATAAATAAAAATACAGGTCAGACTTTTATGATAACTGAATTATTCAGATATGTTACGTAAGGAGGTTCCCTGATTTCCGGGCAAAGTCCTATCATTTTTCTCATATTTTTTGTTTCGCTCTGTATCAGAAAATGATATAGCATATTTACTTTTTTTAATTTTCAGCTCGAATAACGTGCGCCTGTAGCAAATTGGTACAATGTGAATACTATATAAAAACACCCAATACTTGAGACAAAATTGTTTTCAGACTGTTCAAAAGACCCATAAATTTTCTAATTTCCTTTACATATATTCCCTGGAACATGTACTTTATGAATATTAAAGTCAATTTTAATGTAGGTTGCCATCCAAAAAAGGGAGCTCAAAAGCTACCTACAGCAACAATTTTCCTACCATTTTTCATGAAGTCCCAACAATGCAACATGATATCGACAAATGCCACACCAATCAAGAGTTTGACACTGACGTCATGACACCATTCGACATGACATTACAAGGGAAAAGTTAAATTGCTGACAAAAACTGTCGCTGAAACGTAAATGCTGCCTGTCACAAAGTACATTGGATTTGTTGGTTTCACGCAAACTGTCATAAACTGCTTTTGTTTGCCAGACAAGTAAACATATATTTTTGTCAGTGTGAAAGTAAGTCCCTCTCTCTAGTCATCTTTTTTCTCCAATACAGTACCTCTCAATATATGGATTGATTTCACTGAACCATACAAGCGATTGTTTATTTGAGTACACAGAGCTCAAAATGACGTACAACAAACTTACAATAATCAGGGTGCGAAATAGCCCTTCGCCCGGTTGCCCGGGGCAACAAAAATTTCCTTTGGGCAACCAAATTCTTCTTGAATTGCAATGCATTTGGATATGTTGGTTGCCCGTACTTGCCCATAAGCAACTAGAATTTGATTTCCTAATTTACACCCTGATAATACGATTAAACTGGTTTGAAATGGGGATTACTGCCGCCACACAATGTTGAACTTCATTGGTCTTGCCAGTGATGCTGCAAGATTGATGCATCCAATGAGTTGATAACAGGGAACCAGAAAAATCGATCAGCTTTTAATATGACACAAGAACAATGTTTCACTGTGTTTCACAGTCTGTCCTTGAGTGGTCACGAACTTTATAGTGAGAATAGCCGAAAGTCTCTAACCATTCGGCTGCCGAATCACTCTACAAGAGACTGTGTTTAAAGTCTATTTATATTTCGCACATACGCTTGTTTTAACTAGAAGAACTATGACGTCATCTGGTTTGTGTTTGATAGTTCTTGCTCTTGCCCTCTGCATACCGCTCTTCAGTGCCGGAGGGAGATTTGAGTATGAGGTAAACCCAGCAAGCGAAATCTCACCCATTTTAGTGCTGAATAAAGTAACAGACTGTCGTAATAGTTTCTTACCTCATTTTCGTATGCTTTCATACCTTGGGGTTAACAGTCCCCATTAACACTAAGGGCTATTCCAGAAAAAAAGGTATGGGGGGGGCGGATGGGCGAGTTTTTTACTACCCACCACCCATAGAAATGAATTTACTGCCACAACAAGGACCCACAGAATTCAATTATCTAGGCATCCCACCACCCATAGAAAAAAAACCAAAAAACGGTTGGCCTCCTACCATGGTCGTTGTTGTTGTTGTTTATGGAGATCACTTCCCGGGCCAATATTTTTAATTTTTTCATGGTTCGCACGGGTCCATAAAAGTTTGTAATTTTTATATTGAAAATTCAAGGCCTTGAAAGTTAGAATTTTTTCCCGTACGTCCTTGAAAGTGCTTGAATTTTACTGTAATAGGTAAGTATGGTTGGCAGTCCAGCAAAATGGAATAAAAACTCCACTGACGATCGTTGTTTCTGTCTCCTGTTGTGTTTCCCCTTTCCATCCGTCGCTCCTGTACATATGCTCTGGCCTAAACCGTGTATTATGTTTGATATCTCTATCATAGTTCATTTAAAAGACTCCGGGCCATCCTTAAAATATGTCAGTTGGCGTAACCCGCCCTCCCCATCGAAAAGCTACCAACCCAAAAGTTTTTATCAGCCATCTGTCGCCGTAAATGTTTTTTTCTTTTTCTTCGACTTCAAGCAGTCCCTGTGTAGTTATCATTAAATTGCGTAGGTCGTGAATTTGTCCGCCAGAGTTGCAAGTTTCAAGAATGAAATACAAAGAAAATATGGTCTACGAAACGAAAGAAAAATCTGCCCTCACGTTGTTTTTGTTGAAAAGCGATATGCTGTTGAAAACTTTTGTGCCTTACTTCCCTATTTTGAAAGTTAACTCTTCCAATTCGATTCGTCGGGAAGCCTTGTGGGATTACAACACCGGGTCAGTGGAAGTTTCCATTACCGCCATAGGGGTGGTAGCCCGACAGTATTGCGACACGTGCCTGCAGTCAGTCGACCATTATTTCCCGGCTAAATCTGTACCGTGATGCCGACGTTTGGTTCATTATCCATCAAACACGAAGTAAAAAGGGAAATGTCCAGCTTGTCAAGGATTGAAAATACATAAAAACTAAACCTCTAAATTCCTGCAATGATGATCGAGTTGTCTACAACGTCACTCGTGAGATGTCAATGTGACTGACCCAGCGAGGGTGCATATTTTATGTTCGTCCGCTCCATAAAGTTGATTCCTCGTTGATTATAAACTGGATTATCACGTTGTTGGAAACACTGACGTTTGTCATTTTATTACATGGAAACGTCGTTCTGGATTGGTGAGTGAATAAAACATCAGCATCCATGTCTGTTTACATCTCCCCGTAGCACAAATGAAATACTCAACTGCTCCCTTTCTGCAGTCAAAATGTATGAGACACATCATGCACATCCGAAGAAATGAAATAATGGCTCCCTCAACATAGGAGTTGTGCACAAACTAACTATTACGCCGAAGCCCTGACAGGGACAAGCAGAGGGAAACATTTATATCTTTGTCCTTCCATATCATCTGTTTATTAAAGAAAATGAGACATCGAAAATATCATTCGAATTGCCGTTAATTTTTTTTCTATTGATCTCGTAGGTGCCTCAAAATGGCCAGTTGACGGGCATTTTCGCCTCCAACCTTCTGCTAATGAGAACCCGGTTAGGGACTTCTGATCATAGTTCTATGATATATGGAGAATTCGCAACCACAAAAACTGAACTTTTGTATTTTATTTCTGTGTCAACGCGTATCGTTAGTCACGATTTAGTTGTACAGAAGTTATTCTGAGTAACATATTCACTTTACTTTCAGCGGCACGAACTCCACGACGAAAACGAAAACGGGAGTGTTCAAATTTATTGTTTCACGAGTATATTGAAAATGCTCCCGTTTTCGTTTTATTAGGATGGAATAAATCACGACAGGGGAAAAATCGACCGTTTTCGAATTAAATTTGGTAGGTGAATTATTAGGGAAATTACCGTAATCTGTTCTGATATCAAAAATTGAAAACGTCTGGAAAGTGCAAATTTAACGATGAATGACTGACTTTGCCAGATTTTAAATAAAATAAAATAACGTAATTGAGGTGAGTTTTTTATTACAGTATTAGTGAAGATATTACGGTACTTGTGATCTGATTATTGACACAAAAGTTGAATGTCGAAGAGACGTTTACGTAAGATAGCCCGAGATTATAGGCCATTTAATAAATGGAATAGGCCGCCTACATTTATTCTACTATATTTTCAAATGAAGCATAGATACATCTGAAACAGATCGATCCAATTTTCAGATTAATTAAAACGTAGAAAGTGGATTGATGCGGATCATGTTAGGCCAAAATATACTTGAATAAAACTGGGTAAACAGGTGAGTGTATAGCCAATAAATGACAGAACAGCTGCAGTCGAGCCATATTTCAAGCCAGAATAACGATCGGAGAGAGGTAAAAGGGAATTCTTTTTCAGGTTTGAAACATTTTTTTTTATTTTCATGACGGTCCTGATCTCACTTTTACGAAGGCATAATACATTGACGTTGTGTTAGCTGAATATATTTTGAAGCGGAACCGTGAACAAGCGCAAGTTTGGCCCACGTGCCATGCTATACAAGGCTTGATGTTATTGCAACTCCGTATGGCGGGAAAATGTTCAACCAACACGTGGCATGTTGAAACTTTCATTCTACTGACCCCACCCAATTCTATGAAAGTATTTTAATACATCTGTTAATCAAGGAACGAATGGATACGGTGAATTGTTAGAAAGGTCAAGCAATTCATGTCTTTCGTTTAGCCGATATTACCGGGCGGGATGAGCTCGTTCCAGCTGGGAAGATTGTATTGTCTCAGATCAGTTGGCCCTGATATGGGTCTCACATGAGTTGGCCCTGATATGGGCCTTTAAATAGTGTCAGGCGCTTGATTAATTTGCTGTTCGTTTTCTTGACATAAACAGTTTGAAAAGCCCTTCCACAATATTTCCCTTTGAAGAGCAATCAAGAAATTATTAGGTTTGATTCTCAATCTGAAAATGACGTAATCTGTGTTTCTTCATTAGATCGTTTATATATTTTCCCCTTTGACATCATTGGCGAAACCGGGATAGTTGGACAGTCTTGTCGGCCGTGACAAAAATTTTGCAAGGTTTCAAGCATGTACTGCAGAGAAAATAAAGAAAATATCAGAATGTCTAAGTGACAGAATATGCTCTTGTCACGTATGTACTAATGTACGCGAATTTGTGATTTTAAATTGGCCGGGCGTCCGATGAAGCTAATCTCTTCATTGTCAGCCTATATTGCGGTCAATTACTCGAACCTAATTTCATGGTTAAAGAGCAGGAAGAATGCATTGCTCTCGAAAGAGAGAAAATAATGATAGGAAATGCACGAGGCAATGGATAATTCACTAAAAACGATCAAAGATGAAGAAGTCCGCCATTTAGCTTCTCGCGTCAAAAAAAGATAATTCGAACACGTCCGTTTTCCTAAAATTGAATTGGGTACTTGAATAATCACTGTAGGACCTTGAAAAGTCATTAAATTTAATGCAAGAAAAGGCATGCGAACGCTGGTTTTTTTTTGCGTTTTGGTTCATCATTATCATCATTTGCTGCTGATGTCGCCAGATCAACAGGTTCGGAGTTATTCAATGTGACCGTGCCGACCGTGTCAACTGCTTTTTTGAAGCGTAAATTATGTCCTAGTTTTTTCAGAACACGTCATCGCGGAGAAAACAAAGTTCTTCGTCGTTCAGATTTTTTAGTTGATCCATATCGTTGAAACCACTGCTTTGAAAATTATGCCGCCAAATTGATTGAATTTTAAAAAATTCTGACGGATTTCATATTGAATTTGATGCTCAACAGTCATGCCAGTCGAACAGACCGTCAGCAAGGTCGGAAGAAAATGGAAGCAAAACTTCGCCTCGGTACTCAACGGGCACATTTGTATATATCGCCACATGCGAATATACGACCAGCTTTCACATTATTTTGTGCTAATACAATTTTTACGGTTCTGGGAACAAATTTAATTCGTAAATCAACTTATTGCTAGTGGTGAGGTGGCTTAGCAAAAAGATCGTGACACGCTGGACCAAAGCACCAAACTTGGCACATCCATTACTTGAGGCATACAGAACAATATCAGAAGGGGTGCCCATCACTTTGGATCATGTGATGCCCTCTGGCCCCCAAAAGGGCATTTAACCCTATCTGGCCTGGGCTTTTTGGGACCTGTCGTGGACCTGTCTCTTATCCCTTGAGCTAGGAGGCTGAAACTTACCACGCTATACCCCTGAGTCAAGCTCTACCAGAAAATGTAAAAAAAAAATCCAAGATGGCCTCTCTGATGACGTCACAGTGACGTCATTTTCCCAAAACCGCATTTTTGGTCGATTTTTCGGTCAGATTTTCCGAATTTTTTATTTATGCAATTTCTCCGCAAAAACTGCATGATAAATTAGTAAATATTAATGTGATGTGAAATAAAATAGTTTTCGCCCACTTTTCATCGCGGAAAAGCAGAAATT
Source organism: Hanleya hanleyi (assembly GCA_036873755.1). Classification (NCBI taxonomy): domain Eukaryota; kingdom Metazoa; phylum Mollusca; class Polyplacophora; order Lepidopleurida; family Hanleyidae; genus Hanleya; species Hanleya hanleyi. The sequence continues at coordinate 98,774 of JAVTVY010027756.1, forward strand.
TTAAAGGAATATGACAAAAACATCAATTTTCTGGTACCCCACGTGGCCGCCATCTTGAATTTACCCATGATCCTCTGCTCGGGGGTTATGCAAATGGGCTCAAAATGACCACAATATGATAAACTATAAAGTCACGGGGTTTCGGCTCTCTGTTTTTGTCGTTCCAGAGATAGCGCAGAAAGTTTGATGGGGGGGGGGGGGGGCATAATGTCCCCCCCTCCAGGCCAGGTAGGGTTAAGGGGAAATATTACCAATTAAAAAATAGATAGCTTACCAATATCTTCATTATTTTCATTATCCTTGAGGCTAGGAAGCTAAAACTTGCCACACTATATCTAGGGTTCCAGTGCTACCAGAAAATGTAACAAAATTCAAGATGGTCTCTATGATGATGTCACGGTGACCTCATATTATAATGAAAGTACTCAAAGTACTGATGTCTGGATCGCCAATAATGGATTTAAAGTTTCAAAACGTTTCAGCCGATAGCAGATGTATGGATAAATGTGGAGATTTTCTCCAATTTGTGGACGAGTGTTTGTGAAATCACAACTGGAACACAGTTTAATTTTCAAGGAAGTGAATTTGTGAAGGCGGCTCATTTAGAAATATGCTAGGTATTCATGGTAGCAAGAAACTATCTACAGTAATATGCTTAAAAGTGGATCGTCTGCGTCAATGTCTTTACTAGTTTTTGCGAGCAGATTTTCATAATTCATGCAAGTTTATTGCGACAAAACGACAAATACGTGAGACTGGATAGTTTTATTAATAGTTCTGTGTAGCACAGATATTTGCAAGAGCTGCATGAGTTTGCGTTAAGTCCCCATTACTTATATATGCCTACATGGTTTTTATAGTAAATTTATTTGTTGACAATGATATAAACGTTGGAGAGACAATTTGTGCGAAAATTCCTGTTGTTGTTGGTGTACGATCATTGCGTATATAATTTAGTTTGAAAAAGTTTGAACACCACCAACAACAAAACTTTTCGAAAGCGGTACCCGACAAATTCTGTTGTTTCCGCTTTCGGAAAGTTTTGTTGTTGTTCAAACGTTTTGAAACTAAATTATATTCGGTGAGCAGAGTCCCCCGGAATACATAAATTTGCACTGGACAGAATCCGGTCAAGTTCGCAAGACGAGAAAAATGTAAATACTATTGTTGTTGCTTCGACACATATCTCCTCTGGAAATATATTCCATGCAGTATGAGTACACATTAAAATAGTAACGAACGCCGACTTCACGGGAAAGAACGTACGAGTATTGGAAACTGGGGTCTTTATAATCCCAGAACCTGAACCTGTAAAGTGCGACACTCAGATCAAGAAACAAGATTTGCAACGTATGATCGTACAGCAACATTAACAGGGATTTTCGCACAAATTGTCTCTCCAACGTTATCATTGTCAACAAACAAAATGCGAACTATAAACACCAGGCATATATATTATAAGTAATCTGACTTACCGCAAACTCAGACAGACACGAAACCGAACAGACGGCAAACACCACGAGGTTTGAGCCGATCGCCCGGAACCAAAGAACAAAAAAATAGTCCACGGATTCAAGCAATCCCTGTGCGAAGAAATGAATATGAAATATACTCAAATTCAGATTTCGTTTTATTTCTAGTTAACATGAAACGATTACGACTGTTTTTTTCTTCATTTTCTGGTTAATACCCTGATATAAGACTCAAACACAGTGAAAATAACGGGCGGAGTGATACAGGACAACCCAGGGGTCATTCCATTATAGTGCACGTACACATTTGCATATATTTCGTGAGTGGCAGCATAGTCTGGTCGCACCGCTACGCGGTGGCGATCCAGACAAAAATAAGCCATTTTGTCTGATTTTCGGATCGATTTTTCAAACTTTTTACTTGTGCAATTTTCTTTGCCTAAATTACCTTGCGAGTTAGTAATTAATCATCTGGTGTGATATAAGATATTATTGGGTAGTTTTACGTAGAATAATACACCAATTTTGAAGAAAATACTCCAAAAACAAAATTTTCAAGGTACACTACCGTTTCGTCAAATCTGAATTTACCCATGATGCTTTTTTCCGAGAATAAAAAGCCCCTAATTTGATTTGTTATAAAGGCACAAAGTGCTAGCTTTAAAAAATTGCGAGCCCCAAAGAAAAGTTCATTGGGAAAGGGGGGGGGGGAGAGGGGGAGCTGGATCTGAATCCACCAATAACAATTGAACACAGGATCCTCCCCTTTCAGTATCATTTTTCTTACAGTGTACATGCATAACCGGCATATAATTAGAGTAATGCACGGGTGCTGAACCATGCACATATATATGTAATGGCACCCATTGGAATATATTAGATGTAGTTTTAGACACCTCCGCCCCCCCCCCCCCCACACCAATCTGCCTCTGAACCTGAAATCGTCCTAATCACTCCCAAACCGGTCAGTGGTGACAAAGGCCCATGAACATTCGACCAAAACTGTGGCCATTCAATATAGACCAGTGGTATAACATGTAAATTGTATGTTGCATGTTCCCGGTCCCCATTGCTTGATAACTGCCCTTTTGATTTTTTCTTGGTTTTAGAGTCCCTTCTCTGACCATATAGCTCTTTTAGCTATCCCGACGTAATTTCACGGCCTTCCAGAAAAAAATCAGCTACTCATCTCTCAAACTTGAAAGTAGAAAGATTGAAATTGGAGCGATAAGCAAGAGGTGGGAGAAATTGACGACGTCTGGCGACTAAAAAGCAACCCCATGACTCAACAGGAAAGCTTCCCTCAGCACCAAACATGCAGTCCCGAGAATACGGTGGATTCTCGGACGTAGCCTTAGTATCTCAACCGCGCATTTATTGTAGCGGTTCATGTGGAGATTATGAAATATCCACACGGCCCCTAGCACCGGCTTAAGCGGAATTAGATACGCTAGCTCGGGTGCTGTGATGACAGATCAGATCAAACAAATAACTCATCGAATGTTAATGGGTGAGCATTGAGGACGTCTGATGGAGTAAACGCTTCAACATGGGGTAAACCTGGTAAATGCAAGAATAACCCAGAAAAACTAACCTGGCCAGCCTTGAGCATGTCCAGCTTTTTTCCCCCATTTTACGAGATGGAAAGCTGAATCCTCAAGTTTTACAAGAAAATAGGGGCGATTGTTTCCTTTTACACAGGCGATTATGTGAACCTAATTGGTTTAGGTGGTTTCAGCCACCCCACTTCGTTCTAAGATAATTTGTCCCTGGTGATCCAAAATGAATAAACGTTGAGAGCTGTAACTTAGCGCAGTTATAGCTTATGATATTGAAGTTATTTTGAGCCTGTAGCATAATACTCGGAGCAGAGCATCATTAGGAAATTGAAAATGGATGATATTAGGGTGTAACTGGAAAGTTCTGTTTTCCTCGTATTCCTTCAATATTAAGCCTACCTGGCCTGGCCCCCCCCACCAAATATTCTGCCCTATCTCCGGAACGACAAAAACTGGAGAACTGAAACTCCGGGACTTTATCGTTTATCATACTGGGGTCCTTTTGAGCCTATTTACATGACCCCCCGAGCAGAGGATCATGGGTAAATTCAAGATGGCGGCCACGTGGGGTACCAGAAAATTGAGTTTTTTGTCATATTTCTTCAAAATTTCTGCTTTTCCTGGATGAAAAGTGGACAAAAACTATTTTATTTCACATCACATTAATATTTACTAATTTATCATGCAGTTTTTGCGGAGAAATTGCATAAATAAAAAAAATAAAAAAATATGACCGAAAAATCGTCAAGAAAATGCCTTATTCTTGGAAAATGTTGTCATCATGGCTGCCATCTTGGATTTTGTGACATTTTCTGGTAGGGCTTGAACCAGTGATATGGTGTGGCAAGTTTCAGCTTCCCAGCCTTAAGGATAATGAAAATAACGAAGCTGTTGGGAGGCTAACTATTCTTTGAATAGCAATATTGCCCCTCAGATGCCCTTTTGGGGACCAGAGGGCATCACAGAGCCCAGAGCAACGGGCACCCCTTCTGATATTGTTCTATATGTCTCAAGTGATGGGTGTGCCAAGTTTGGTGCTTTGGTCCAGCGTGTCACGATCTTCCCAAAATATGGCCCTAAACCACCTCACTATAGTAACTTTACAAAAAAAGAGGAAAAGGGGAGACAACTCTGACAAGACCACATTCTTCCAAAGAGGGCGCTTTTCACGAAGGTGACTGAATGAGACGATCAGGAACTTCCAGGAAGATACGAGGGTTGCCAGCGAGAAATTACATATATACAAAAGAACAGACAACACTTCGGGTAGTGTTTTAATAAATAAATGAATGAAAACAACGACCAGACATTGACACCATTGGTTTTATTTACCCACCACCCATAGAATCCATTTCTTTATTAATCCTACCACCCACAGAATTGGATTTCATTTTAACACGACCACCCATAGAAAAAAAAGGGCTTCCCATCCGCCCCCATGCCTTTTTTTCTGGAATAGCCCTAATGAAGAAAACAAAAGTGGGACAAACTAAGGGAGATAATACTTACATGCATGCCTCTTATCTCTGGCTTCATGATAGGAATGGCCAGTTTCGGGCGACGTACAGGTGACCGGTTGGGATTAGGTGGTTGGAGCTGGGGCGCGTAGTATGTGGTGCCACCGCGATAGACCTCCTTTAGTGGAGGCCCATGAGGAGGGGACTGTATCTGTTAAAAGGAGGATTTAATTCAGATCATTATAACAGACCTGTATCTTCCCATACAATATTCTGAATGTTACATGGGATAATTTCTAGTTTTCTTAGGGACTGCAGAAGGCAGTCATATTTTCATCTGTGGATGGTGGGTTAATTTCCCTACTGACACCATGGCAAGGCCTGGCTATGGAATAATACATTAGATTTCTATGGTTGATGCCTTCCGGTCCATCCATGTCTCATTGCCAGACCTACAATATTGATGCAATTACATATGGTAAATCCACTATTACACATATGAATCAATCCCCTCACAATTGAGGTGGACAAAATGCCATGTACGCTAGGTTCGCACAGGACAGGAAGAGAATCTTGAAATGTGAAATAACTTCTAATCCGAATTTGCATAATAAAGGTTTACAAAGGAAAAACTTTTTCCTGTGTTACGGTAATCAAGCAGACATATATTTTTTTTACCACAAAACCTGTAAAATTAAATTTTTTATATTGTAGACTTGAAAAGATTACGATGTCAACTGCATTAAAATGGATTGCCTATATATGCTTGATCAAAATGTGCTTCCTGAAATATTTTTGTATTTTTGAGGTAATTCTAAGGACTTTCTTTGTAATAAAAAAATGACACCTAAAACCGAATGATATTTACTCACAGTATTAGAAAGCTTGATTAGGAAAGAACATGAAGAACCAAGTTTGATTTTGGTTTCAGGTGTCAATTTTTTTATACAAGAGAATTTCCTCCCCTATAATAAATACATGTACCTCAAATATACAAAACAAAGGCATGGGAACACATTTCAATGAATCATAAATTGATCATTATGCAATTAACCATAATATTTTTTTCCTGGTTGATATTTCAGTATGTATACCTCAAGACAAGTATGGTTTTGCAAGTTATTACTGCTACACACAAATGAGTTTTTTTCCATGTGTACAGCACATATGCTCCCCCTCCCCCCAAGTCCGATTTCATGGTGGAAGATTTAAATTCCTGTGATTGAATTATTATATGATTTGAAATATTCAAGTGATCTTATGGTGTGTACTGTGAGTATGTCAACCTACCGGCACAGGAGCAGGCACAGGAACTTGAACTGGGGGAGGAGGAGAGGGGAAAGTCTGCATAGGGACTGGAGCAGGCATCTGGTAGGCGGGTGGAGCTCCGTAGATCAAGTTCCCCGGGATATATTGAGGTGGTATCATCGGCTGACCCGTGGGCAGGGAGACAGGCGGCCCACCGGCATACAACCGGGTGGTGTTCGGCAGCCCAGCTCTGGAGACTACATGTAGATGAGAAGAGAAATGAAGATAAATAATGTACTGATATCTAGACAAGCTATTGTCCTTATTTTAAATGTCAGGTCTTCTGCTCTTGAACAAAAATTTGCAGAGTTATCCCCCCTTCATTGAAGGATGTGGCCCAAAATAGAGGATGTCATACGTTAAGGTGAGTGTTCGGCTCCTTTGAGGTCGGGTTCAGGCCTCGCAAATTGGTTCATTGATGTAATCGAAAAATGGGTTCAATAATTTTGGCTTACGTAACCGTTGTTCAGTTACGATGTTAATTTTTATGTAACCAATTGGTTTCGCAAAATGGTTAGGTGATTATAATAGTGTGCAATCAACCAGGACCGTACAACTCAATGAGATTGCAGTCAAACTGATATATGACTCTTTCCATAAATGGGTTAACATACAGGAATGGGATTGCACACGTAAATCGCTTCCACCATTCATGATTGACTATTGTGACTTCGGCTGTATAATTCATTCACCATTTCCCTTAGATTCCATTAAAGTCCCGATTGAAAAAGTGTGAGAAGTTGAACACGCCGCCCGGAAATTTAGAGGCAGTGGGAGTGATGAGGAACAGTTAACTGCAAGCTCCGTTCTCCGAGGTTATTCCTCCGTGAGGCACCTCTGCTGCTAGCTCTGTGCAGAGCTCCTCATGAAGCAACAACGTTGGCGCGAAGAGGCTTGCGGGTAACCCTTACATTCCAACTCGCTCAAGTATGGTAAAGCTGTTTCATCGTCGCTATTGGCTTATTACATAATAGTACACTGGCAGTGAACCGATGGTAGAGAAAACAGTCTGTGCAAGCTGACAGACACATGCCTACCACGACTGCGCTTTTAAACATGTTGAAAAACACACTTCATGTGGTTAAAGTTTGCACAGTGGACAGACAGAGAAGAGGTTGGGACTTTTCTTACCAAAACATATGTACCAGAAACGGATTCACGTAACCGATTGTTTTGTTCTGGCCATTTCAGATTTGCGTAACCGACACGCGAACGATCATTTTGTTTGCGCCAAATTTCAAGGCCTGCAGTTGGAGTGCAAAATATTAGCTAATGCAAGAAATATTCTGTTATACATTACTCAGGCATAGACTCTCACAAATCTCAAATTGAAGGAACGTGGAATATCGTATTCATGCAGAATTGTCGATTTTGAGCTTTTGAGCTTTGAGCCATGTATTTCTCTCTGTGAACAGTGAGTGAATGAATATGATTTAACGTCGCTTTCAACTATATTTCAGTCATATCAAGCCATTTGGGTCCTATTCCTTTTCACACCTGGGAACCCGAAGTGTAGGGTCCTATTCCTTTTCAAACACGGGAACCCCACAGGTGGGGTCCTATTCCATTTCAGACCCAGGTTTTTGTTTCAGCTCCCAGTGAATCATCAGTTTGAAAATACTCAAGTAATCCACGAATATTATTTGTTTGTGAAAAAAAAAAAGTTTTCAAGAATAACAATGTGCCATTCTATAATTATGGGTGTGACATTCAGAGACATTTCTGGAGGTTCTTTGGACTGTGTAATGCAATTTATGGGGTATGGAGAATCCGGCTAATTGTTTGACCCATGAGTCGGAGCTGTTCCATAAAAAAAGAAAAAGGGATGCGGGAGGGATTATTCAGTTGTATGGTACATGTATATACGTGACAGGTGGTATACAGTCTTTTAAAGGAGAAGAAAACATGTCACTAATGTATACACTGAATGAAAGAGATCTCCCCCGTATCCAAAAATGTAAGCAAACATTTTTTTGCGATTTTTTCTACTCGACTAAATCGGCGTTCAACCTGCGCATCGTTGTCTCTCAAGCGTGCCGCCATTTTGGCTCGGGTTCTCTTAAGCGTGTGACGTCACCCAGGCCTCGCCGCTCTCTAGCGGGGAAGGCAAGAATATAATACAATACCTCTCTTGGCTATGCTTGTTGCTCCCGCTTCTCCAGCCTGGCAAGTGTGGACAGTCGTTTCGGTTCAGGAGCCTGATGATGTACAAACTCGGTGGCTACAGCATCATCTTTCAGCAACGCCACACACTGCCGCATGATGCCCGTGTATTTGCGGAATATTGGCACACTATCAAATTATAACAGTAAACCTGCAGTCTTGAGAACTTCTCATACTTTACATGTAACGCACAGGGCGGAAGTGAGTATGAGCCTGGTTGACGTCAGGCAGCAATGCGCACAATATGTTTTTGGCATAAAATTGGTTAAAATAGACGCAATCCCTTGTAATGGCGGCACTTCTGAATCTGTCCACAGGCTCCAGTTTTTGATGTTTCGATATGAATAGATAGGCGGTAAAACATTGCAAAAAAATTGGATACGGGGGAGATCGATCTTTCGTTCAGTGTATACATTAGTCACATGTTTTCTTTTCCTTTAACATTAGGGAGATAGGATAAATGGTATATGGGTGGTGTTGGGGTCTCCACCCTCCCACTCCCTCGCCCAAATTACCTTTTTGTGAAACAGCCCTCACACACCTAACCAAATACTTGCATTCACTCGTGTCAAAAAGAAAATAATATAGTGTGAATTTGTTAGTTTAGGATTATACTTTAGCCATCAAACTTTCATTATTGATGTGTGAATATTCTTCACACCGTCAGTTGCATTACACTGGCCAAAGAACCTTCAAAATGTCTCTGAATGTCAAACATGGAATGGCCCGTATAATATCATTGTGGTATAGCTAGTATCTGAAACATTGCTCTCCTGCAATACAGAAGTTATTATCCATACAATTGTATGAGTTAAGCCAATCAGAGATTATGAAAAGATTATCTGCCGGATCAGCATTGGGAATACTTGTTTCATACCTGGCACGGGATATGGTATTGGTGATTGTAAGATAGTTGGTTGACGGTACTGGCCCTCTTGCCGTGGAGGTGGTGGACCCTGTGAATGATCAGGTCGGAATATTGGAGCCGGTGGAAAACCTGTAATACACAGAGTAATAACAATACAGGGGTTTTTCTAGACACTTTTTTCATCGTGGTAACCACGATGAAAAACAATTACAAATTGAGTTTTTGCAAAATTTTGTAAATTGAGTTTTATTGCCGAAAATTGAGTTTTCTAAAATTTTGAGAATTTACGC